>JADLZK010006949.1:0-266480 GCA_015847255.1 Hyparrhenia diplandra | reverse complement strand
GCCTCAGGTGGTCGATCCTGTCATCCGCGTACTAATCGTCGGTCGGCGGAGGGAGAAGCGAGTGAGCTTGACGAGCACCGTGGATTGATTTGATGGGTGCTCGCCGTACTTCCGCGAAG
This sequence comes from Hyparrhenia diplandra, assembly GCA_015847255.1. Lineage (NCBI taxonomy): Eukaryota > Viridiplantae > Streptophyta > Magnoliopsida > Poales > Poaceae > Hyparrhenia > Hyparrhenia diplandra. The sequence goes on along the minus strand of JADLZK010006949.1, from coordinate 266,361 downwards.
GTACGATTTCATCCGTAGTGGTTGGCGAGTGGGCGGAGTCGACGGACGTTCGCGATCCGCCGAGGTGATGATGGTCGCTGTCGCCACTAAGTCGCGGGCGCTGCCGAGCCGCAGCGGCGCCGATGCGCGCTTTGGTCGGCGTCGCCACTTGCGCCAAAGAAGGTCGCGGCTGCTGGGGCAAGACTTGACGGACGCCAAGTCGCGGCGAGGCTGAGGGATCTAGTCGCCGAGATAGAACGGTCGCAAAGCCGATCCTCTAGTCGCGCAGACGCCCGAGCCGTCGCCGAGACGAACGTCGCGGTACGCGACCCGGCCGGGTAGACGCCCACCGAGCTCTAGTCGCCGAGACGGAATGGTCGCGGCGCCGACTCTAGTCGGTAGACGTCCGCCGAGCCTAGTCGCTCGAGACGGAATAACAATGTGTGCCGACCTCTAGTCAACATGGAGTCGTGGCGGGATGGTTACGCCGCGGTGGCGACGCCCGCGGCCTCGCGACTTCTAGTCGGCATAGGGCGGGGCGGCCGTAGCCCACGCTGAGGTTTGTCGACCTCTTGTCGCTAGCGAGGTTGGCGCGACCTCCTCAAGTCGCGGCGGGACGGAGGCCGCGATCTTTTCGCCTAGTCGCCCCCGGACACAAGCCATATGATGTTGGGCGGCCTATCTTTGGTGCCGCACTTGGTCGTTCCGTTTCATGGACCTCCGTTGGGCCGAAAATCGCGCGTTCCGAGCCTTAGTTGGGATTTAGGCTCGGCCTGCTGGGCCTTTGGCTCCGAATTCTTGTCGGTCCTGGTATCTCTAATATTGATACCCGACAGTTGTATTGTATTATCTGTTAACATAAAAAAGTTTCGTAGTCAATTGTGTCAGATACATCTGGAGATGCAGTCATTTGATGTGCCTAAATGTTCTGTCGCACCTCTGTTATTATTGGATGGATGTTCAAGCTACGGATTGGTTCGGTCAGTATGAGCAGCATCTCCCATTATTTTTCTTCTAGATAATAAATAACATTATCATTACTTTTGGATACTAAGTGCTTGTTCAACAACTTTACGAAGACCTATTGTCACAGCTCGTCGAACTGGTCAAAACGAGGGGATGACGAGGACGTGGCGTGGCGCGGAAAGGGGCGCGGCAGGCGCGCACACACATCTCGGGGTGGGCGGCGGAGGCGGCGCTAGGAAGACAACTGTAGGGATAAACACTGAATTTTTCTTTCTTAATTGTTCTCAAGAATTCTCCCTAATATGAGGGGGGTTTACAATCACTAACGGGCCTGACCCATTAGTCTTTCTCTTTTCACTCTAATTTAACTAAGAATAAAAATACCTGATAAATGCTAATTAATTGCTAGATAATCAGCCACTTTCTTTATCACATTTCCTATACCTCTGTCGAAAGAAATTTCCTGACTCCTATCTTGCGACCATCTTGCGACTCCTATCGTGGGAGCATGACGCACGGCAACCGGGACTCACACGCGACCACCGCGAGTCCACGATGCACACGCGCAGCGACCGGGGAAAAATTGTTTGCATCAGACACCCACCCTCATTTGTCCTTTTTTTCCATAGAAAAAAATTGTTTATTATCTCTTGTTTGCTGTGGTAAAATTATTCAAATCTGTATTATGTCGTTTGTGCTAGGACAACACCCTCTTTTGTCTTTGTTTTTCTATAGAAAAAAAATTATTAATTGTCTCTTGTCTGCTGTGGTAAAATTGTGCTAGCTAAGTGCTGACGACAGATTTCACCCTTAGATGATGATCCAAGGGTCTACCACGTTGCAAGAAATGTTGGTTATTTTTCTTGCGAAAGAGATATAGCAACTCTCTCGTTACTTTGAAATCCTCAAAAGCATAGATAGATCTTATCATGCTGGATGTTTCATGAGTTGCTAGTTTTGCAGCTCAACATTTTTGCCTCATGATAAGCAACGGATAGTGCAGGGCCCTATTGTAACAATACCTAAAATGATAGCTAAGAAAATATTAACCATCAAAGTTGCAATTTAAGTTTTTAAGCAATTAAGTGTCGTAGAAACTTGTATACTAACCTAAATTATTTTTTAGAAAATAACCAAGGGATGTCTTTGCACAATCTAGTAATATGCAATGCTAGCATAGTAAGTCAATAATCCCATTGATATATGATTTGGCTATCAACACTTGCCGATGTTTTTTTTTTTAATCGAGGGCAACCCCCATTTCCATTACTTTCATAACAGAAATACAATCAAGTTCAGAGTTTACAGGCAGCTAAAGAACAGAGATAACTAAGCTAGAGTAACAAAAGAGGGCAGAGGCTTACAAGCAACAGCTAGCCAAAATGTGACAAAAGTTTAGGAAGATAACAATGCAGCAGGATATTCTGGTTACAGTCATCACCAGCAGCATTGAGGTCTGCCCTGCTGCATTGAGCACCCGACTATCCTACTCACCTACGACTCGTCTAGAAGATAATTCCAAATCAACTTAAAAAATGAAAGTTTACAAGAAAAAGAATACTAAAAATAAAAAACTTAAAAGAAAAGAAAGTTGCTGATTTTTTTTCTAAAAAAAAGGGAAAGGAAAGGTTTGTTTGATTGACGGCCAGGTCGCTTGCTAAAAACAAGGAAAGGAAAGGCGCGACCGACCTGTACTTGCGCTTTTCACGGCGAACGCGTCTTGATGTTTACCTGTCCAAACCCAAAAATTTTTGGGTTGGGGTTCTTTATGTAACTTTGTTTATATTTGATAATTGTTGTCCCAATTATAGGCTAATTAAGCTCACAAGATTTGTCTCGGCACTTTTGGCCAAACCGAATTAGTTTTTTGTTTACCTACTTTTAGTGCTCCATACATGCGTTAAATTATTTGATGTGGCGAATGCATCAGTAGCAATTTTTTGGTAGAACTTTTGGATTGCATGGCAACCAAACATGGCCTTGATGACCTGTCCAACAATCTTTTTTTTTTGCGAGGAACCTGTCCAACAATCTGTGTGAGCCTGTTTTTGTTAAGAAGTAATACATACTCGTGGAGATTGACCAATAGGATTAGAGAGATCACACCCAACAGGATTAGTGACATGTCTTAGATCCTAGCCATTAGATCAATCTAACGATCCTATATAACCTCTATTGTAAATGGTAGTTCTGTACGGCCTTCCGTACGGCTTACTCCCTCCCCTTCCGAACCGACATCAACGGAGTCTATCCGTTGGGCGACATCAAGCGTATCCGCGTCCCCTCGAACGGACGCCTTGCAACTCCCGTGGCGTCGCTTCCCGATGTATAAATTCCGGAGATCATCAATGGAAACAATAGTTCAATCATTTCTTCTTTCTTTTCGATACAATCCAAATAAAACATTTTTAGTCTACTACTACATTTACCAAAACCACACCTCTTCTACTAAATCCGTTCCAAATTGTGGTTTTGTTTGACTTTTTCAACCCCAACTTTGACCACTGCCTTATTTAAAATTTTATGTAAAATATCACTTCTTTTGTTATGCTTGCTTTATTAACAAATGATATTTAAAAATGAATTAAATTTGACTGTTTTTATGTAAATTTTTAAATAAGACGAGTAGTCAAGCTTAGGGTTAAAAAGTTAAATAAACTATAATTTAAAATAGAGGGAATAGTAATAAATAAATAAACCCGTCGTTTTATAGGAAATCCTAGATCCAAATTTTGTAACCAAACACCTCGGCAATATAAGAGGAAAATCATATCAGAGAAGAGGGGAAAACCAAGTCCCAGGAATCGCAGTCCCACCGACCATGGCCGCCACCGCCGCCACGCTGCTCCTCTCCACCGCGCACCAGACCCGCTTCGCGCTCTGCCTCGCCGCTGCGTTTTCCGCCCCCTCCTCTGCCCCCGCCAGCAACGCCGTCTTCTCCCCGCTGTCTCTCCACGTCGCGCTCAGCCTCCTCGCCGCCGGCTCGGGCGGCGCCACGCGCGACCAGCTGCTGGCCGCACTCGGCGGAGGCGATGGGCCGGGCGCAGCCGATAGCCTGCACGCGCTCGCCGAGCACGTGGCGCGGGTCATCATGGCCGACGGCTCCGATGCGGGCGGCCCACGGATCGCCTTCGCGGACGCCGTCTTCGCGGACGCGTCGTTGAAGCTCAAGCCGGCCTTCCAAGATCTCGCCCTGGCAAAGTACAAGGCACACACCCACTCCGTCGACTTCCAGAACAAGGTCTGCGAGGAGTCTCATCCCTTGCTTGCGCAATCTCACTGCTCCAATCGATTTGGTGGAGGTGGATATATAACCCATAGTATATGCTTGTCTTTTTGTCAGGCTGCACAAGTTGCTGCTCAAGTGAACACATGGGCAGAGGAAGTCACCTCAGGTACAATCAAAGAGCTTCTGCCACCGGGCTCTGTCGACGAATCCACTTTGCTGGTTCTTGGCAATGCTCTCTATTTCAAAGGAGCTTGGACTAACAAGTTCGATGCATCTGAAACAAGAGGTGGTGACTTCCACCTTCTTGACGGGAGTTCAGTTCAAGCACCTTTCATGTCCAGCAGAGACCACCAGTACATGGCATCTTATGGCGACTTGAAGGTGCTCAGGCTTCCGTACGAGCAAGGTGGTAACGACAGGAGGCACTTCTCCATGTACATACTTCTTCCAGAAGCAAGAGATGGCCTCTGGAGCCTGGCTGACAAGCTGAGCTCTGAACCTGAGTTCCTGGACAGGCATGTCCCAACGAGGAAGGTTCCAGTTGGGCAGATCAAAGTCCCCAAGTTCAACATATCCTTTGGATTCGATGCATCCGAGCTGCTCAAAGCTTTGGGGCTCCAGCTACCGTTTAGCCCAGAAGCAGATCTGTCAGAGTTTGTTGATTCACCCGAGCCACTGGGATTATATGTTTCGGCCGTTCTTCACAAGTCATTTGTGGAGTTTAACGAGGAAGGAACCGAGGCTGCTGCAGCATCTGCTATATTGTTGAGGGGTGCTGCGCCTTGGAGCACCAAGGATTATTTCATCGCGGATCACCCTTTCCTCTTCTTGATCCGAGAAGACATCACTGGTGTGGTGCTGTTCGTCGGCCATGTGGTCAATCCCCTACTCGCTTGATGTGTAGGCCTGGTCTAAATCATATTGCTTTCTTGTATTGCAGGAACCTGTAAATCTGCTACTAGAAGAGACCGACTGAGTGCAACCTACATGAATAATTAATTGCTGCTATATCTATATGCAATTATAGATATATAAGGCCCTAAGAGCATCTCCAATAGAATGCTAATAATAGCCCCAAGCTGAGATTTACGTGGTTAGAGGAAAATACACCAGCAGCTCCCTGAAACTCCCCCTAAAATTTAGTGGCTCTGGAAAACTAAGGGCCCGTTCGGTTACAAATCAAACCTGGCCTGGATCCATTCCGGTTGTTTCCTAAAAATAAAATTAAGTTAGCCTACGAAAGTATAATTCCTGGGTCTGTAACGCTAGATGTGCGGCTGGCCACATCCCTCCGCATGGATTTTATACGATAGCATCGCCCGGAATGAAACCTCTGCTCCGGAGTGCAGGAAGCGATCCCCGCGGAAGCGAGCCAGATGGCTGCAGCCGCGACGCCATCGGCACGAGATCACGCATGCATGCAGATCAGAGAACTCAGGATGACGTCGCGCTCCACACGAATCCTGGCTCAATCCAACTGGATTGGTTCCCGAGCAACCGAACGAGGCCTAAGCATGCGCAACTCATTTGTACGGGAAGGCATGCATAGGCCATGTGTGGATATAAAAGCTCATTATGTAACTAACTATGATGACGTGATTGGCTCAAATCATTTTAGTATGCAAAGATTAGGGAGCTGCTGTGGAGGAATCTAATTTTATAGGCGCCAAACTATTTACATGGCGCCAATAAAGAGTTTTGAGGGTTAAATTTTTAGCGAGCTCTTGAAGTTGCTCTAAGGAGTGCTATATCTATATGCTAAGTGCTATATCTATATGCTATATCTGTAAGGAGTTTGTAATCTAAGATATATTGTCCTAAGGGCCTTATTACGTATATAGCGTGTCACTAAGGAGTCTCTAATAAGAGCATCTCCAACAAAGATCCTAAACCATCTCCCAATCCTCGCTTTTTTGGGGGAAAGGAGAAAAAACTCTCCTCCAACAAATCCCACAATACCATGTCCCAATCTTTTGGGCAACTCCAAAACACCGCAAAAACGCGATATCTCCGCTCGCTCGACACGCGCAGCTCTATCCTCGTCCCAAGAAGGTTTCGCGCGACGGGAGAGAAGTTTCACGGAACTTCCTTCGCGTCGGAGCTATGTCTACCGGCGCCGCCGGACATCCTTTCGCCGTCGAGGTACTATCTCCTTCCCTTGCCGTTGATGGTCTACTCAGTTGTTCTCTCGTACACGGCCGCCAGGTCTCCTCGCGTACACGGCCGCCGCCACAGTTGTTCTCGCGTACTCGCCAGGTCCGATCGATCGGCCGCCGCCACAGTTGTTCTCGCGTACTCGGCCGCCAGCACGTTCTCGCGTACTTGGCCGCCGGACCCGAGCGTTCTCGCGTACTCGATCGATCGGCCGCCAGGTCTTCTCGCGTACGTACTTGTCATGGGCAATTCTCTCTGTTTTCATGCGCGCTAATATACTCATGGCTCTTGATTCCTGTGTACTACGTCTACGTAGTCATGTGTCAGCACTCTATTTTTTTTAAGCTTGGTCCTGGAATCTCAGCTGAGCATGGCTTTGATCCTGTGCAGGCAGCAAAGCATCTGACGGGAGCTCACGTCAGTTCTGTCGTCGTCAAACAAAAATCTATGCTGATCGATGAGATACCTGGGACGCTCCGCGCTTGAGCGGGCGAGGATGATCGCGCGATCGATGAGAAGAAACTGGGCGGCGGCGATATCCTGGACAATCGCGCGAGGACTTCTTCGACGGGACCTGAACGATAGCGCGCGGCTCCCCAGACCAACGACCCGGCCAACTAATTTCCTTGCAGTGGGCACAAATTTAGTTATTGGAGACAATTATAGGATACCGTTGGAGATTGGTAATTTTTTTTCTTACCCTATCTTTTATTGGGATCCCTAAACTCACGATATTGGAAGAAAATTATAGAAGATCAGTGGAGATCTTTAAGGGCCTTATCACTAAGATAGTGCAAGAGGTTATTTAAAAAAAAATTATTCCCTATCCGGATTATGGGATATGGCGGAAAAAGCAAAGTATGTCAAAGCTTGCTCACCTACTATTTATCCTTAATGACCATCCCCTATCTTTTTTTTTTCTAGCTAGTCAGATACTTACAAAAAACTGTGACTTTTTTTATCTGAAAAAAATAATTGCTATTATTGACTTCTTTTTATTCAGATAGTTGTGACCATTAGTCTTAGAAGTATTGTTGAGGTAACTTTGATGGTACATTAATAAATCGATTTCTGTTGCCGTCAAATAGTTGTATCGTGCACCATGTCGTACTTTTCATGCAACTTGCTTTTTTTGAAACGGCAACTTGCCCTCCTGGTGTTAAAGAAAGGAAAGCGTTGCAACGTGAAGCAGAGAGCGTGGTTGGTCCATCGTCAGCCACTGGATCAGGCCGGAGGCAGCGGGTTGTTAGGCGCTTTACCGCCCATGAACTGAACAAGACATTTTGCTTTTGTTTTTCCTCTCGTCACCTCCGTTCAGCACAGTACACATCATTGTCATCTTCCTTCCTTGCCCTGCTTCTCGTCCCGAAACTTCTCTCCCTCCTCATCACTCCTCAGCCCTCATCACCGCGTCCCCTCGGTCCCCACCTTCCCCGGGGAGTAACCACCACTAGATCCCCGGGGAGTAACCACCACTAGACAGGTCCACGCGCCGTGCATCTAGGTCTACGCGGCCGGTACAGCTCCCGCCCCTGCCCCCATCCTCCTCGTCGCCGGATGATCGCCGCCGGCGCCGCCTCGATGGGCCAAGCCGCGACTCCAGCCTCCGGGGCCCAGTCCTCCCGGTTGCCGCGCGCCGTCTCGAGGCTGCGGCTCGTGCTTTCGCTCCTCGGAAACGGCGGCGAGGAGCGGCAGCGAGAGATGGATGGGGTGCTTCCGGCCGGCGGCGGGGGCGGCCGCGGCCGCGGTGAAGGAAGCGAAGGGAAAGCGGCCGGAGGTGGAGGTGGAGCCGGCGCAAGGCGGAGGGGAGGACGTGTGGAGCGCCGACGCTGACGCGGAAGTGGCGCAGGGTGGGGCGTTCCCCGAGCACCTCGTCATCATGGTCAATGGCCTCGTCGGGAGGTGGATCCACGCGCGTGTGCTTCGGCCTAGTTGTTAGTCGCGCGTTTTGCGCGTGGTGATGTGCCGTGGCTAAAATTTTCGCCTGGTTCTGTTTTTATTTTTAATGCACAGCGCGGATGATTGGAAGTTCGCTGCGGAGCAGTTTGTGAGGCGGATGCCGGACAAGGTGATCGTGCACCGTGAGTTACCTGACCCATTTTTGTAGGCTGTTCCATTTCATGCTGGATTGTTAAATGCAGTTGCTCGCTGAGTCATGGGTAGTAGTAGTGCGCGTGTGCTGTGATTACATTGCTCTGGGGGAGATTATCATGAGGATATTGGTTTATTATCCCAAATCGTGATAAACAGAATCGTGTTTATAGATAGATGGCTGAAATACAGACTATACAGTAACTGCCGAGGAAATTGGCTGATATTGGTGTGTAGACTTGTGCTGAAGGAATGCTTAGAACAAACATGATGGTGACAATATGAAGTTGAGATATATGAAATAATTATGCAGGATTGAGTGTCTGTCAGTCCATGCAACAAGCAAATAGTTGTCTAGTTAACTAGAAAGTTGGAGGTTAGGTGCTTGTCAAATTTTTAATCTTTTTTTAACTCAAGTTACTGTTTAAAAGAGAAAGATATTGTTTGTGTAACATGGCGAGCTGATCCACCAGTGTGACAAGTGTTTTGACATATCTGTTAGAAGACACTCTACACTGTGACATACATAGGAAACAGAACCTGGCATGGAGAACTGGAGATGAAGTAACCATGTCCTTGTACAACGACTTAGCAAAGGTTAATATGAGGAAGTGTGTATTACTCATTACTACTTTGACACTCTTTGCTCCTAAGTTGCAGTAATAAGATGCATTCGTGGCATCACCTAGTTGGCTACTTGCATGGACAATATTGGATATCTTCCTATGTACCTTATCTTATTCAAGAAAACAGTTCGACATGACCTGGTATTATATATTGCGATAGGTATTCTCTTGTAGGTCTATGTTGAAAGGAACTCTGGAAGAACATAGATCTTCTTTTATGCCTTCTCTTTTTGGACCGCACACATGAAGAAGTTATGCAGACTTTGAAAGTTTATAAAAATGAACTTTCTGTACCGAAAGTACCAAAGAGGTTTTAGAACTGCATTGTTTTTGCCTAAAGTTTACCAAACCTGACCTTATCCAAGCTACACTTTTCAATGTTGCCACATTATGCCTTGTGTGCCAAGTTAGTCAATAGCAGTGTGATGGTGTTATGATGAACTGCCTTGTTTCCTAAGTAGTCAACCGTACCTGGCAGTACTGTTCGAGCCCTTAAAATTGCAGCTGTTTTTAAAGAAAGAGTGCTTTCTTGAAAAAAGTTATTAGAAGTATATTATTGTTCATAGGTTGGAAAGTGTAAATGTAGTTTTGTGGAATCCCTTTTGAAATTGGCATTCATCTTCTCTATGTTCTGTGATTCTTGCCTTTTCTTATAAATAGATTCAGACTTAACTTTTTTATGCAGGAAGTAAATGCAACTCTGCCACTCAAACATTTGATGGTGTTGACTTAATGGGTGAAAGGCTAGCAAATGAGGTATTTTTTTTTTTGATTTGGCTAATTATTTTCAAGCAGATAGATAGAATCATAGAAGTTGACTGCACATGCATGTCTGGCTAATTCATCTGATTTTTCTACATTAAACTAACCACATGCATCTAGTTTGTATTTGTTATTTTATACATGCCCTGTTAAAGTGAAAAATGTCGATTGTGTTAGTTTGTGTCAAGTTGGTGGCATCTGGGCTTCTTTTCATGTGTGGGAGTACTATATTTCCTTATTTTTTGATGTTGAGACCTAACTGAATTATTATAGGTTCTATCAGTTGTAGAGCAAAGAGGAGGTGTAAAGAAAATCTCGTTTGTGGCACATTCTCTTGGTGGGCTTGTTGCTAGATATGCTATAGGAAGGCTCTATGAACATAATAGTAGAAGCAATTCTTCTTGGGGCAGAGATGATGTTGAGCACTTGGAGGGTCACATTGCTGGTTTAGAACCTATGAATTTCATAACATTTGCATCACCACATTTGGGTTCAAGTGGAAACAAACAGGTATGCCGGATATCTTTTGCTGTTTAATGAAAAAGACCTATATCAGTACATTTATTCTTTCTTATGTTAACTTCACCTGGCTACCCACTAATTGTTTGAACTTTAAAGTGATTATTGGCAATGTTGGAATGTTATGTTCTAGCTAATCTGTGCAAGCTAGCCAGCCATGCAATTCCATAGAACTTTAATTATGATATTTCTGTTAATTTCATGGACACTCATGTTAGTTCTATTAATTTAGTTTTCCTATGCATTATGTATAATGATGAAGTGCCTTGATTTCACTTGAAGTAGAGCAAGAACAGTCAAATTCTTCAGTAATGTTAGTCTCATGTTCAGATTCTTCCACCAGCTACCTTTTTTGTGGCCTGCCTTTCCTTGAGCGAAGAGCTTCAGAAACTGCACATTTGATTGTTGGGAGAACTGGAAAGCATTTATTCCTTACAGACAATGATGATGGCAGACGCCCACTTCTCCTTCGAATGGTTGATGACTGTGATGATTTACAGTTCAGGTTATTAGTGTACACTTCTCCTTTCTATTTGAAATGATTGATAAAATGTGTCTATAGAAATCAGGTCCTTTATTCTTTGTTTAGGCTGTGTCAAGTCTAAGTACAGTATATTATCTTATGCAGATCAGCGTTGCGTTCTTTCAAACGGCGTGTAGCATATGCTAATGCCAATTTTGACCGTATCCTTTAACAGCTTCATTTATTGTCTGTGTACTGATAATTTTTAATGCTGAGTTACACTTCTCACCTTTGACATGTTATCCACTTAACTAAGCAAAAAGATATGGTTGGATGGAGAACATCATCAATCCGGCGTCAGCATGAGTTGCCAAAAGTATGTCTTAGCAGTACTTGCATGTTCGTAGCTTCTGCTCTCTATAGAAACAGAGTGAATCATTTGTTTGTCATTGAGCTGACTTGCCTTTCTTCAACACCTGTAGCATCGTCTTCTTGTTCGTGATGAAAAGTATCCACATATTGTTTATGTTGAAAAGGAACTTACAGACAACAACGGAACAGAAACCCATGCTGATCTTTATGATCCAGAAGGTATGCTGACTTCTCATACAATCTGTTTTTCATGCACAAACCATTTGCTGGAATTTGCATCATGGATGTGCTGTACCTTGTAGCTTTGGTTCACATCTGTCTGCCACTCTGCCTAGAGCAAAATGAACCACATTTCTTTCATTTCCTACTTTCCCCTGTTGTAGGAGAATTAGGCATGTCTTCCATTAGTACTGCATCTTCAACATCTTTTCTTGCATTGTAATGAGAGGATATCTTTCTGAAATGAAGTTATAAAAGCTGTATTTGTTGTGATTTTTCAAACCATTGCAGTCAAGTTTGCTACATGGAAGGATTTATTACTTGTACTGTTTGTTATAGATTCAGATATGTTTTTAGCTTCCTACATACTGTATCTTAATGGAACATTGTAATCATTACTTCATTAAGCTGTTAGTTTATACCAAGCCCCACAACTGATTGTTTAACAACAGCTGATAAAAATCCCTGTTATATGCAGAGGAGATGATAAGAGGCCTTTACGCAAGTTCCATGGGAACGTGTTGATGTGAGCTTCCAAAAAAAGCAGCCAAAGATTAGTTGCGCATAACACAATTCAGGTACAAATTTTACTAACTTCTTTCTTTTTCAAACAAACAAGAGAATTTCTGATCATTTCATTGAAGGAGAGTTACAATCCATCATTTCATTAAAGGAAAGTTACAATCCCACCACTGCCCATTCAAACTGTATTTTTTATTTAAAAAAAATGTTAAACTGTAGTGTGTCTTCTGATTAAGTTTGTATTTTTTTTGACTGGGTGCCTTCATTTTTTTGGCATCTGAACTTCCCTTGGGCAGCTTGGATTAGGATTGTAGTAGAGGGCTCTCTAGTTTGTGTGTTTTTTGTGTGTTGCATCTAGTAGTGTGATATTCTAGATGACTCCGAGTGCTTCCATGGACTTGGCTATTTTACTCGCTAAGTTCAAATGTTATCCTTTTATTTGAGGGTGTTGGTGCTTGGTATCAGCAATTTTATATCTTGAATGCCTGGTAGATACATACTAAATGAATAAATTGGCGAGGTGTGTGTTACCTTTGGTTTCAGAGATGCCTTTTGACTATTTTACAAGCTAAGTACAACAACAACATAGCCTTTAATCCCAAGCTAGTTGGGGTAGGCATTTTACAAGCTAAGTACTTACTCCCTCCGTATTGAAATAGAAGACGTTTTTGGAAAATGTTTGGGTCAAACATTAGGAATATAAATGGTGAATAATTTTTAAGTCATTGAGTTTAGAAATGTGAAAATCATATAAATAGATTTGTCTTGAAAATTACTTTCATAAAAATATACATATATAACTTTCCAATAAATATTTTTATAGAAAAAAGAAGTCAAAGTAGTGTTTTGGAGACCGTGTCGCTGTCCTAAACGCGTCTTCTATTTCAATATGGAGGGAGTACACAATATGTTTATATCTGTCAGTATTCAGACTTTCTGGCACTGCTGCATTCGGTTCATTCTGGGAAGTGTTTATTATTATTATTATTATTATTAAAGATGACATTGCCTGTACACGCGCTGTCCTGAATCAATCATTTCAGCACTTTTTATCCTCCCAACATTGTGCATGCCTGGCACCTGCATTTTTTTAATGGGCAAGTCAGAATGATTTGTTATTGGGCCAATGTCAGGTTAAAAGCTATTGGCTAAACTCGGATGGAGCAGACGTGATTAACCACATGATGGACAATTTCGTCGTCTAGTCCATGGAGGCATAGAGCCTACATTGTGGGTTTGACGAATGCCTGTTGACATTTGTTGATCAGTGACCATTCAATTTTGCCTTGGACAATTTTTTCTTTCTAGGTTGCAGTTCCCCATCCCAGGTAATGTGGTTGATTCTTTAGGCCTGTTTGCTGCAGATGCAGCAGAGCAGAGCCCCAATGCTTCTTATCCTGCACCATCAGCGACGCTAGCTCGTTCAACTGTATCATAATCTGCCCCCTTCTTTGTATAATTGTATTCCGCAACTAAGCTAGTAAATAGATGCTGCTGGAAATAGAATTTTCCTGTCTGGTTCAACTGGAGTTGAATTTCAAACTGAAACCTATCATTCTTGTGATCCATTGACGTGCTTATTTGGCACACTACAGTACTTCAATCAATATTTTTTTTGTAACTTAAAGATTTTTATTTTGTAAAATATTATGAATGTACGTACCATATATGTATAACATGATCGCTCTTCAAATGAGGTTTTGGTAGAACTCCTGTCTTCATTCTTAGAGAGGAGTTATATTCTATGCTGAAAGTAAGTCTTGCATTTTATTTTGAAAATATATTCTTGCGATTTTAATACTCTAGGCATAAAGTGATATGGGCGTGGACCGTGGAGTGAATAGGGAGCACTTTTTTTCTGCTCTTGGTCTCCTTAGGTAAATCACTAGGGCATGTTTGGAACCATTTCCAGGTTCTTATAATTTCCTTATGAAATTAAATTGGTTTTTGTGAAATTTCTATGCGATTACTGTGAAATCCCGGCGTTTCAAAAGGCGGCCCTTAATAGGATAAATAAATACAGATTTTTTTCAAAATAATTTGTTAGAGCAGCTTCTGGATACAGCATCTTCATGACGACAGAGCCCATCTAGAGAGGCCTGCACGGGTCATCCAGCACCTTCCCGCACCAGCACCGCCATGGTGTGTCGTCCGAGCCCGTCGGCTCCCCAAAACCCGTAATAAAAAAAGAAATCTCCAAAACCCCGTGTCTGTTCCCAAACTCCGCGCCGCTCCATTCCTCCAGTCCTCCTCTCGCCCAGCCTAGCCTTGTCTCCATGGCGGCCACCGCCTCCAACCCTTTCCCGTTCCCCTCCCGCCGCCCGCCGGACGACAGCCTCTTCTACGCCGTGTACCCGCTACCACTCCCCAGCGGCCTCCCCGCGCCCGCGCTCCACGCCTCGCTGCAGTCCCTCCACCTCTCCCTCCTCTCGCATCTCGCGCCCTTCCTCTCCTCCCACCTCTTCCACCGGGACCCCTTCACGCTCTCCCTGCCGGCGGACCCGTCCGCCCCGTGCGCACTCTGCGCCTCGCCGCCCGTGCCCCACCTCCACGGCGCGCTCCGTTTCGGCGACTCCCTCCCCGACGAGTGGCTCGCCGTCTCCCTCCTCTTCGAGCTCACCCGCGCCTTCCCCGACATCGCGGCCCGCGCCTGGGACTCTGACGGGGAGTTCCTCCTCATCGAGGCTGCCTTCGCGCTCCCCGCGGTGGCTCGACCCGGAATCCGCCCCAAATCGCGTCTTCATCTTCCGCGGAGAGCTCCACATCCTGCCGCCCTCCCTCTTCCCCTGAGACGCCGTCGCTGGAAGCCGCTCTCACCGCCGTCTACGACGACTCCATCGATACCCGAGCCGCCGACGCCATCCAGGCGGCCATACAGCGCCGCATCTCTGGGCTGCCCGAGAAGGCGGCGGAGAACCTACACACGGCGCGCGTTATCGTCCCGGCGCCCGTGGCAAAGGTGCTCAGGGAGGAGCCATGCCTGATCGCGCGTGCCGTCGAGGGTTTCTACGACCGGGACATAGACACCATGAAGCATGCGGCGAGGATGGAAAAATTCCTCAAAGGGCCTGGTGGGGAGGGATTGAGATGGTGAGAACCACGGTACGTATGACTCGGGCAATGTACGCACAGCTTGTGCAGCAGAACTTTCAGGCTCCCAGGGGGTATCCGATGCCTAGGAGGGAGGAGGGGCCAGAGAAATTTATGGAGGCAGAGCTGGGGATGAAGATTGCCTGTGGGTTCGAGATGATGTACCAGGAGAGAAGACGCCAGGGCGAGGAAGGTAAAGGAAGCACGTGGGAGGTTTACCGGAAGAGCTTGGAGGCTGCTGGATGCTTTGAGGGGCTGCTTCCTGGGTCAATGGAGTATAAGAGGGTTATGGAGGATGCAATGCAATATTACAAGAGCTCTAATTTGTATACCCGAACAAGGTGCTTCGAGTTACTCTTTCTAGCCATGTGGTTTGGCATATCTGTTTCGTTGCTGTGCCAAATAATGTTATTGTGCGACCATCCCATGCATGAACTGTTTAATTTCTAGTTCAGTACCTTCTTAAAAATATACCCTCTGAATATACTTGGTTTGATGTTCATCATTTGTTCTTTTTGAAGAACATTGTAGCCAAATATAAGAAAACACAAAGTAGCGAGTGTCATTTCAATAATTCTTGAAGCTACCTGGATTGCTTTACCATACAGATGATTTCCTTTGAACTTGATTAATGCAAATGCCTCACGTTTTAACACTCTTGCAATACGTCACAGGGAGATACTGAGTGAACCAGTGCGGCGAATTGATGAAATCCTATCAGTTCCGTACTCGGTTGATGAATTTAAAGGCACTGATCTTCCTCCTAGTGATGATGACTCTTGGTTGTATGGTGGGGATGATGAGTTAAATACGGAACTCCGTGAAAGGCAGAAGGAATTGGAAGAGTATGAGGCGGCGAAGAATCAAAGAAGAAGTCAAAAAGCAAAGTGTCTCTAGCAGTTCGAAATCCCAGACAGACGAGTTCAAGCTTGGAGAGATTACAGAGTCCATGCAAGAGTTCATTCGCAAAATGTCCAGCTTTGAAGGAGCCGAGATTCCTGCAGACAGGTTTTGCATCTAGATTTGTTTGTTATCTTTGTAGCACTTTTTTTTTTTTTTCCATTTTGATTAATACCATCACTGACCAAACTTATATTCTTCATTAATTTAGTTTTGTTTCTCCGATTGTTGCTGTAAGCCTGTAATCTGTCTTCTTTTAAGATAAAGATAGCTCATATCCAAACCAGCAACTGAAAGGAGAACTGGTAAATGCGGTGTAATTGTGCCAGGAATCTGTAGCATAGTGGTCTCTTTGCAAATCTGAACCAAGATGCACTAAAATGGATTCTCACTTCCTTTACAATTACTTTCCTTTACAATTACTGAAATGTCTATTATGTCTGGTAACACTTAGCACATAGAAGATTAAAAATAGAACAGCTCTAGAGAAACTTTTAATCTGACTGGAGAACAAATAACACCAACAGACACTTAATAATAATTATTTGAGTTCTAAATTCTTTATGTTTATCTATGTCATGAATAAATTATCCATAGTTTTACTATGTATTGCTGATTTCTTCACCGCGAAGGTGCCTTCTTATCCCTGTTTTCAGGACGGCTGGTCGAGTCTGGACGCCAGGGGACCGTCCAGGTCGTCCAGGACGATTAGTCGTCGTCCAGCACGATTAATCGACCCTGGACGAGTCCCCTGGTCGTCCCAGTCGTCTCCTACATATGGGGACTGGTATATAGATATATACCATATATATGTATATATTTTATAGTTATATACAATATACATTATATATATCAAGCTTCAAACAGTCCTGCTCCCTTGGACAGTTGGACCTACGCACCAGCTGGATCTGCAGGCCCTGCAGCAGCAGCAGCAAGGAAGAGAGGGCGCATAAGCTGGAAGATCTGCAGGGCCTGCGCGCCTGCAGCAGCAGCAGCAGCAAGGAAGAGAGGGAGGGGGAGGGAGGAGAAGCTGGGAACCATGATCTGAGGAGGAGAGGGAGCTGCCGAACTAGGCACCGGCGGCTGCTAGGGGTGAGTGCGTGTGTTCTGAGTGAGTGAGAAGAGAGAGGCTGAGGGAGGGAGGGGTATATCAGTAAGAGAAACCCTAATGGGCTTGGGCCAAAACTTACAGCTATCTAGGCCCAACTCCCTCAGCAGATGCAGCCCATTCTAACTTCCTCTGCCTGGACGCTCAAACAACCTGGACGGACGATTAATCGCGATCGGACGACGATTAATCGGACGTCCAGATTCCTGGACGGTCTGGCCTGGACGGAGGCCCTGGTCGACTTGCTAAAACCGTCCAGGACGATTAGTCGCGATTAATCGGACGTCCTGAAAACAGGGCTTCTTATAAGTCTGTGTTGGAGACATTTGTTCTTGTACTCCATCTTTTCAGAGCAGCCTACAGTGATATTTAAGAATAAAGCTATAAGCATTGAGCCGCAGTCTTATCATTTGAGAACTTAGTATGTGCCTTGAACTCACAGTTATTATCCACATAAAGTGGTATGGAATGCTCAGAGTAGTGTTAATTATAGGATTATGCTTGTTGCCCTTGATCTGGATGCATTTAATTTCCAAATCGCAACAGTTGTAGCCTACTAGTTACTAATTGGGATCGGTAGGACAATCCCAATTCCCAAGTTTCAAATACTTGAGCATTTTGTGATATAGAAAAGGTGGTTAGATTCTTTTGCTAACACCTGTGTTGCCATTAAGGTTCAGTGCAATACTAAAATTCGACCTTTTCCTTTTATAACTATTTGACTGAGCACATGTGCTACTAGATAGGTACTTAAAGTATTCATCGACTCTTTTTCTTCATGTAGGAGAGATATGGAATCAGTGGACCTAGATGTGAACCAGTTCTTCAAGGCCATGGAATCGGTTTTAGGTGGAGGTTCACAAGAGCAAGTTGGCAGTGATGATGGATTTGATAGAAAATCCTCATCGCCTGACATGGACTTTGCATCTCTTTCTTTCTCAAAGTTATTCATGTGCTTTACCCTGCTCTTACTGTATCTATGTTTCACGGTCAATCATCACTGTTGAATCATGGTCCTAGGTGAACATTTTTTTCCAACTTTCTTCCACACTTAGTATTCTTGTTTGCATTGTTGCATACTCTATGATTTAAGGAATACAACTGAGAGCACAAGCCACCAAGTGTGGTAATAAGTAATATACATCAATGGTATTTTGCTTTACTTGTGAATTGGGGCTACCTTGATTTGAGTTCTTTGCAAACTAAATATTTAGTTGATCAATTTTTCATTGAACTGGATGATTGAAGTGTTGGCATACTAAATATTTGATTTCTTAAGTGATTAGATACTTAAATGCTAACTGAACAAACAAGCCTGGCAGTTAACAGTGGACGAGCAGTAAAGTATCCTAAGATATTTTAGGGGTTGTTGAAACATTAGGGCCTCTTTGGCACAGCTTGGGCCTTGGGGGCTTTGGCTTCTCCACCTTTTGTCGCTGTACAAACGACTTCCATGAGCCGGTGAAGCCACCTGGTAGAGGCTTCACCGGCTTCTAGTTGTTTTGAGGGAGCAGAGAGAGAGAGAGAGAGAGAGAGAGAGAGAGAATATCTCAGCGGGCAGTGTAGCTACAATGCATAAATAGTATCGATGTCAGAGAAACTGAAACCCTGTGAAGCCGTGCCAAAGCCTGGCAGTACTTTGAAGAACTGCCGCTCATAGGTTACTAGTTCTTTCCTCAGCATGTATCCCACAAACTTCATTGCTTCATTCTTCAAGTTCGATGATAGCTGAAACGTTGAATTCTATTTTTGCTATGAATATCAAAATACTAAAAATGTTTGTGGTGATGCAGATGATTCTGATGAAGACAATGATTTTGCTGAAGAATTAGGTGACAAGGATGTGGATGATTCTTTTATGGAATCATATTCTGATGCTTTAAGTAAAGAGCTAAGCAGTACCACTCTTGAGAAAAGCTTTGCTCGGGCACCACGACCGGAAACTAACAATGAGGTAGGCATTGTGTATTAGAGATGTTACATGCTTTGTTTTATCTTATTATGTGTAGGATAGATAGGACACTGCCTCTGACCAAATGCTTGATATGATGGTATTTGTCTATACTCGAAAATGTTTCTTAAAAGTCATGTTATGATGCTCTTTTATCTTCTAGTGACTATAATTGCGTGCTTTTAATTCCCTTGTGTGTTATTATAATTACTGTGATGTTACCTTCCAAGGTTGTTTGCCATGTTTTTAGTTTCTCAAAGGACGCTGTAATAATTGTAGATCTGCTACTAACATGCATAGTTTGGTTGACTAATTAAATGTGGCTAGCCCATTTTGAAGCTGAAGAGATTTATCAATTAGCATCTCCCTATAAATGTACTAAGGGGAGACATCAATGTCGTAATCTTCTGTTCATTTCTGTGCTATCTGCCTGCATACTCGTTTTGTTAAATCAAATCACTTTGCTTATACTGTTCCCACCATAGTTGTTTATCATTTGCATAATCAGTCTAGCCTATAATGTAAGTCCAACTTCACTCGTGTTCAGTTAACCTGCATTTACCAAATCAAATCGCAGATTTCAGCTTGTGCCTATATTAGTTAGAATCCAGGCATTTGCTACTGTTTGATTTTACTTACCCAAAGCAATATGTGGTATATTTTGCATTGCAGGGTCCATCAGATGACGCAGCTACTGATGCAGAGATGACTCCAGTTGATGTAGATCTGAACCTTGTCGAGAGCATTCTTAACTCGTACTCCTCGCAACAAGGTCTTCCCGGTCCGGCTTCCAATCTGCTAGGGCTCATGGGCGTAAAGGTCCCTCCAGATGCTAAAAAGTCGTGAATTTTGTATTCCACTAGTGTACACGTGAGATCTTGGGAAGTATGTAGGAAAAACTTATCTTCCATATCTGGGTGCTTAGTTTCTTGTGATAGTAGTCTTAACTCTTAACCTGAATATCGTACCTGTAAACAAAACCCTGAGAAATGGAGCAGCAAATATTTGTTTTTGGCAAAGTATGGACTATCAGTCTACATGGGCTATCAATGTACCGTAGATGTATTACTGTTTTTCATATGATCGTAAAACTGCTGCCTTTGCAAGATTGTGTGCGGCAGTGAATTGGTCTGGATAAGGTAGAGTGAAGGAAATAATGCAGTTGTCACATTTGAGTTTGATCGAGTAGTGTAAGCTTTGACGATAAAGCTCTATCAAGTGTATAGTTTGTTGCAGATATGTCTGCTAAAAGTCTTTTTTTTAAAAAATGGAGCATTTAGACTGTAGAGAATCAGTCGAGGCACACTTCTTTTTTTTTTTTTTTTTTTTTTTTTTTAAATACTGGCTCCTGCCTCTTCGATGCGTCCAATGGATATATGCCCCTGCATTTTCCAGCAGCTTTCAAAGATCTACAAGGATCTTGCTTTCAGTTTCAGAGGTAGAAAATTTTGTGGTACTAAAATATACTCCACCAAAGGACAGGATAAAATAAACTACCGCTAAAGCAATGTCAATCATGCATCTTATTAATCTTCTTTACCGTTAGTCCAACATGGCAGTCATCCTTGGCCACCAAGGTTGGGTATCGCAATATCATTATCTTGTTAATTAATCTTCTTTCACCATTACTTATTCGTTCACCATCAGTCCAACATGGCAGCCTGGCCAGTGGCCACCAAGGTTGGGTATTGCACTAGATGACGAAAACGAAACCACAGGGGAAAAAAAGCAACAAAAAAGTAGTACGTATATCCTCGCGTACCGTACGCGGCCACAAGTAAGCGCTTTTTTTTTTTCTTCACAGAAAACAGCGGGTGTAGTACTAGTATCGCTGTATCGTGATGGGCCCGGCCGGAATTATACGTTACGCGCTGTGCAACGTGATTTGTTTGTTCACTGCTGGTGCCGGTCCCTCCCCCACCAAACCTAACCCGTGGCCGTTTTCACCGGAGCAGGGGATAAAGACAGACAGGCGATACTTTTCACCATCATCAACGGGCTAATCACGCATAGCAAAATTGAGTAGGTCTCGGACGGAGTCCGGATGCAGATTCGCATCGTCCTCTCTCCCGATCCCCGCCCGTCGCTAGCGGTCCCTCCCGGCTGCGCGGAACCACGTTTCCGCGCGCGCACGGACTCGGATTCAGTAACGTTGCTGAGGAAAGTCACGATGCAACTTTCGTCGTATCTCCACCGTCCAAGACACATCTAAGGGCTCGCAACCAATCGAGCGGATTCTCCTAGCTTTTTGCCAAGGCATGAGGCAGCGGGGCACCAGCACACGGCACCGCGCCGCCCGCCGCCGTCCCACGCTGCGCTCCCGTCCTGGCCTGCGTCGCCGCCCAGCCGCGTGACTTGCATCAGAGCGCTGCTGGTCCAGAGCTCTCCCGTGAAGACAACAGAAGAGCTCCTGGAGCTCGCGGTGACAACTGCCGCGACCGTGTCTGGGCACCATGGACCTGTGCTCTGCGCTCGGCGACCAGCGCTGCTGCGAGCGCGGACAGCGGGCGACGCAGACATGGAGCGAGGCAAGCGAGCGCGACCGTCGCGGAGGAGGACGCGGCGAGCGAGCGCGGTCAGCGCAGAGAGCGGCACGGCGAGCTAGCAACGAGGCGAGCGTGCGTGGCCGTCGCGGAGGAGGACGCGGCGATCGTACACGGCCCGTGCAGAGCGGCACGGCGAGCTAGCATTCAGCACTACGAGTGTTCTCGCGAACGATGCAGAGAGTTCGGGTCCAGCGCTGCGAGCACGCCGCTGTCAGAAGTCCATGCGCTCGCTCACCATGCTGATTGCCGTCAAGCTCGCCTCCTTGCTCGGTTGCTCTTCGTCTCCGCACGGATGCGCCGCCGCCGCGCAAGCTCGCCCCTGCTGTGGGGTGCGCCTCGGTCAAGCACCGCCGCCGTGGTGACGCGCCCCTAGCCGAGCGAGCGCGCCTACGCCACCATCGCCGCGCGCGGATGCGCAGCCCGCGCCGCCGCCGCCGCGGGGACGCACCCCCGCGCCGCGCGCAGATGCGCCCCCAGCTCCCCACCGCAGCAGCAACAGCAGCATGTCATCTTTGACCCGGCGGGCGCGCGACGCCGGCGGCTGGGACGAACCGCCGCCTGCCGAGGCCGTGTAGAACAGTTGAAGACGGTCATGCTCACCGTGACGATGGAAGCCAACGACTCACTGACAGATGGCCCCCTCAAGCTGAGATAAAGGATAGCCTTTGGATCTAAATTGGAGGGCTCAGATAGAGAGAAAGTTACATTGTAACGAGCAAAGTTACCCGATCTCAGTCCCGCGCACGGCGCTGCCCTTTGTTGGCCTTGGTTTCTCCCCGCGGCGAAACTCCCCATCGAGATGGGATTCGATAAAGAGACGCCGCGCGCACGGGCACGCACCGACGCACGGCGGCTAAGTCCACTGCAAGATGCCAACCAAGATCGCTGTCGCGCATGTGACGACTGGAACACACAAAAAAAAAAATGGAAGCCTCGCGGAAAGTTCCTCCCCGGCTCCCGGAGGATTTTGCGCAGTAAGTGCGAGGCGTAATAACCCAAGGACCGCGGCGTCACCCTCACAACCCAACCTTCCGAGGGAGGAGAACGACGTACGGGAAATGGGCTAGGTGCGTCCATCATGTCACTGCCGATCGAGCTGCTGCATGCACCTTCTCTGCTCAAACGCAGTGCGGTGTGTGTGAATCGGTTGGTATGGTCAGTTGGTGCCGTGCAAATGCAACTTCCATGGACGCTTTTTGTTGCGCTTTTGGGCGGGGCACACCCCGCACACTCCACTCCACTCGGTGATGTCCAACGTGGCCGTGATAGCAATTTGTTGGATTTTGTCGTCACTATCGTGGGAGACTAAGTTGGACTTGTATGCATGAATGAGCTCTGTATGAGAGCCCGTACCATACCAGAGCCCTAATTCCCAGAATCATGGGAGTTTCATGTTTTTTGGAGGGAAGAGAAAGCTGTTTGACGGACAGTTGAGAGACCCGCTCCGTCGTCCGTCCACGAGAACTTCATGTGTTGGAATTGACGACTTGGCGGCGTGTTATTCGGAGCTCCTCCTCAGCCGTCCAGTAAAGGACAGTCAAGCATTGGACAGGAACTGTGTCCATATTTAGATGGAGCTCTAGCTACTCCAACATTGTCCATGTTTATCCACAACAAAACAACGAGAGCTTAGTAATAAACAGCCAGAATTAACAATTCCGCATGCATGTCAACACAGACCAGACGGCCACCAGAGACCAGACCCATTGTAGAATTTCTCATGCTGGCTCACACAAACGACGCCACAGATCGCCATGGACCCCGGGTAGAAGCGAGTACTAGAAAAATATCCGACGAACCCGATGCACGGCCGCACTGATCCCAATCAATAATTACCTGGGCCACCCTTTCTTCGATTAAAAAAAACAAAGAGGCTCCCACTCCCCAGAATTACCACCCCACCTACCTCCTCTCCTCCCATCACGCCTCGCGTTTATAAGCCACAAGCCACCCTTCTTCCTCGTCGCCTGCAAAGCACGAACAGACACAACAAAATCACCCAGGCACAAGCCGCACAACCGAATCAGCCACGAACCATGGCAGCCTCACGCGCACTCCTCCCTAGCCCGCAGGCGAGCGCGAGCCCCGCGAGGGCGCGGCGGGTCCGCCTGGCCACGGCGGCCTCGCTCACCACGCTCGCCGCGGCGTGCGGGCGCGGCGGAGCGGCCAACAACTGCGCGGCGCGGCTCCGCGTCGTCCGGTGCGCGGTCCTGTCGTCGCCCGCGGCGCCCGTGGCGGAGTCGAAGCCCCCGGCGCACCGGATCTCGCGGTCCGGGTCGAACGGCGCGCTGCGGCCCGCCGGCGGTGCTTGTGGCCGAGAAGCTGAGCGAGGCCGGGCTCGCCGTGCTGCGGGAGTTCGCGGACGTGGAGTGCGCCTACGGCATGCCCCCGGCCGAGCTCCTCGCCAAGGTGGCGGAGTTCGACGCGCTCATCGTGCGGAGCGGCACCAAGGTGACGCGGGAGGTGCTGGAGGCGGGCAAGGGCCGGCTCCGGGTGGTGGGGCGCGCGGGCGTCGGGATCGACAACGTCGACCTCCAGGCCGCCACGGAGGTCGGGTGCCTCGTCGTCAACGCGCCCACGGCCAACACCGTCGCCGCCGCCGAGCACGCCATCGCGCTGCTCGCCTCCATGGCGCGCAACGTCTCGCAGGCGGACGCGGCGCTCAAGGCCGGTGAGTGACGTGACATGCATAATCACCCGTCTCCATCTTATCTTCCTCGTTTGCCTTGGCTCTCTGTGATTAATTAACCTCTCGCATTGGCTGCCTCTGCGTCTCGTCTCTTTTGTTTTCTGCTACGGCCTACGGGTGGTTAATCATGTTTGGGTTGGTTGATGTGTGTTAGATGCCAAACGAATGAACAGTGAAGTCATTCTAGAATCTAGTTTATTAACATTGGTTCGGATGCGAGGAAGTTGCATTGTTTGATGTCGCCATCGAATCGGGCAACGCAAATTAAATACAATTGGAACGGTTAAATAGTCACTAGTGCTTAGTGATAGTGTGATACCAAGTCCATTACAAACTTTCTTCTAATTATAAAGTTGGTTGAGGAGAGCAGATGGCACTGGCTTTTATAGTTTTGTTTTCTGACGAGTGACGACACGCATGAGTATCCTAGCTTAGGCAATGGCTCCGCTAGCTCTTCCGCCCACAGACTCGCCCGTTGCCGGCGCTTCCTTTATGTGGGGCCTGATAGCAGGGACGATGCCAGCCACTTCGCCAGCACTCCGTCGCCGACTGGTAGAGCGCCGGCTCCCCCTCTCTCTCCTCCTTTCTCTCTCCTCCCATTGGATGTCGCCGGCGCATACTTCTCCATTGTACTTGCTCTTAAATAATTTTGGGCCCTCGTTTCGTTTGAGGCCACCGTCGAATCTGGCAGATCGGAGTAGAAAATAAAATAGACCTGGAGACCTGGAGCCTTTTAATAATTTCTGGTGCCTGATTTGCTCTGCAAACTTTCTTCTAATTGAATATTCTCATCGGATAAATACTAATTACTTAGTAAATATTTGTAGAGGATATATAGCGCTGGTATAATTTGTTACCTTGTCTCCCTACTCTCATGGCTACAGTTTTTTATTCGACAACTAATGCCTACTATTTTAATTTTTAAGATAAGATAGTGCGATCCATTTCTACAGTACTATTTTACAGTTCAACCATGTCACGCTGGGCACCAAGCCACAAATTTGCCAAGTTTGCTGGGTCCACGTGCTTCTCTTGGAGTACACTGAATTTTATACTCTACTCCGTATTACTGTAATTTTCTTCCTTCGTCTCTCCGCATGGCGACTTAACATACTCGTGTGCTGAAAGATGGGCAGGTTCAATGAATCCGCTGGCCTGCAGTTTCTCTACTTGTGCCCACCATCTCACAGCGAATCATTGTTTCAATGTTTCATATAGGCACACTATAGAAAGGTCATATACCATACACATAGGCATACTATACTAATAATGTTTCAATTATTGGGAAGGCATTTGAGGAATCTTGCTTGCGGTGCATAAAGTACTCTGAATTATGTGCCATTATTCTTATGCGTTGCACCAACAGACCGTTGGGCCCCTCCTTTATCTTGCTACCTGCTAGCATCAGCCACGAGGGCAACACCAAACAAATTGCCACTACCGGTCCTTTTTGTGTATCTATGCAAACGCTTGCCCATTACTGTACTATCTTGTTGGACTATTTTCGTTGCCTTAAAGCCTCGTGTCTTTTTTTTTTGAAACGACTTAATGCCTCATATCTTTGATTAGCAATTTTCGGAACACACACAAGGGCAACCACTACTTTCAGCTAATGAATTAATAGTACAAAAAGATGTCCAATCGAATGGAACTGACTGATTGCCTGAGACAGGTTAACCTACTGAAACAATCATTTGATTTAATTGGTTGCGATGTTGACCTGATTACTGCTCTACTTGATTGAAAGTCTATTGCTCATTTTCAATCCATTGAAAGACCATTTCTTATAACGACAGCCCACCAATATACCGAACACAAGTAACTCCTTATCACTTTGACAAAAACAGATGCATTCTAACTCAGGGTGGGTAGGGGTCTTTATCCTGTTATTCTAAAATCATAGGAACAACATGGGAATAGAATCCTATTGATTGAGAAAATGCAGAAAACAGATCAACAGTTGCATGGGGAGACCAAGCAAAACACAAGAATTTGATGAGAGAGAATAACACATACGAAACTTTACATGAGATTCAACCTATTGGTAGAACTCCAAATGATATCATAGGAAATTTTCGTCTAGGATTTCAATCCTTTAGAATTCCTCTGTTTTCCTTTATTCCAAAGGGGACCTAAGATGGGATCCTCCAACTGTTCTATACTTGCAAATGCATTGGTTTTTGAAACACTTACACAATGCATTATCAGTTTATCACAACAAACCTCCATGTTTAATCATGCTGTGCCATTCATCTTGTATTGTAAAAAACTGGTTTAAATTCAGTTGCTGGTTGCTTATTGAGGAATCTACTAATAACTTCGTTGGTAATATGTCCCTATTGAACTTTTATTTCAAAAAGAACCAGGTGCCTCAGTTTAGTGGATGCTTGTCAAATCTAACCTTTTTGTAGAAAGTGACTTTGGTTATTAATCACTGGAACTTTTTTTTCTCAATCTCTGCAACGTTCCAGAACATAATTCTAATTGTGTAAATCAAATTGCTATTTAACTTTTGGGGCTACTTATCAAGGAAAAAAAAAAAGAAAATTCATGTACTTGTTGCTTCCTGTTTTTGTATGACAAATATTTGTGCTCTGCCAAATTGAAGCATGGTACATGTAACAGCTGCCAATCTAGCTTGAAGGTGACACAACTAAAAGGTATCGGCACCGTAAATATGACTGTCGAAATTATAATTGGGCCGTGCTTACAGAGGTGTAATTCTGGCCTAAAGACGCAACTGTGACTTGAACAAATTATATTCATCTGTCATCTTTATTCTAATTATATGGTATGCTGATGTGGAATTGGTATAAAAGCAAGTACTCAAACTACTGATGCTAATTAAATGGTTTGATGCATTAAAAAATTGAACAAAATATGCTTTGATGTTCTGGAGATGTCATGTTAAGTCTCCAAGCAGCGGCACAATAATTATCTCCAAGAAATGTTCTGATATTTTGTTTTGTCATTTCACACAGGTAAATGGCAAAGAAACAAGTACGTGGGGGTTTCTCTGGTGGGAAAGACTCTTTCCATCATGGGCTTCGGGAAAGTTGGCACAGAGGTAGCAAGGCGAGCGAAAGGGCTCGGGATGCATGTGATAGCTCATGATCCCTATGCCCCCTGCTGATCGGGCCCGTGCCCTCGGAGTAGAACTGGTATCTTTCGACGAGGCCATCGGAAGAGCCGATTTCATCTCCCTTCACATGCCGCTGATACCGACAACATCCAAGATCTTCAACGACGAGTCCTTCGCTAAGATGAAAAATGGTGTCCGGATCATCAATGTTGCCAGGGGTGGAGTGATCGATGAAGACGCTCTAGTGAGGGCCCTTGACACTGGCAAAGTTGCTCAGGTGATGGCAACTTCATTCCATTCAAGTGTTATTTCACCCAATTAATGTGAAGATGGATCTCTCTGAAAGCTGAGTTTTTCATGGCCATTGTTGAGCAGGCGGCTCTTGATGTCTTCACCGTGGAGCCCCCACCGAAGGACAGCAAGCTGGTGTTGCATGAGAACGTGACTGTGACACCCCACCTTGGAGCAAGCACTGTCGAGGCTCAGGTCTGCATCGTCACCTACTACCATGTTCTGCAGTGATGCAGATCACTTACCGCTGTCTCTGACGACATACCAACGGCTTCACTGACTGAACTCTCCAAACTGGCAGGAAGGCGTCGCCATCGAGATTGCGGAAGCCGTGGTTGGTGCGTTGAAAGGGGAGCTCGCAGCAACAGCTGTGAATGCGCCCATGGTCCCAGCTGAGGTAAGTACCTTCTCTCGACATGTCGCATGTCAGTGCAGCACACTTCAATAGTTCAATTAAGCGTGTTCATGGATGGCTCAATCTGATGGTGAAATTCGTGTTCTTTTAATTTTGGTTTGCCAGATCATGTCAGAGCTGGCTCCATATGTTTCTCTGGCCGAGAAGCTCGGGAGGCTGGCGGTGCAGCTCGTGGCCGGCGAGAGTGGCATCAAGGGCGTGAAGGTGGTGTACACCACAGCCCGTGGCCCCGACGACCTGGACACTCGGCTCCTCCGCGCGATGGTGACCAAGGGCCTGGTAGAGCCCGTGTCCAGCACATTCGTGAACCTTGTGAACGCAGACTACACGGCGAAGCAGCGCGGCCTCCGCATCGCGGAGGAGCGCGTGGCGCATGACAGCCCGGCAGCGGAGGCACCGCTGGAGTCCGTCCAGGTTCGCCTCTCGAACGTGCAGTCCAGTTCGCCGGCGCCATCAGCGACGGCGGGGACATCGTCCTGGAGGGCCGGGTCAAGTACGGCGTGCCGCACCTCACCCTCGTTGGACCCTATGAGGTGGACGTCAGCCTGGAGGGCAACCTGATCCTGTGCCGGCAGATTGACCAGCCCGGGATGATCGGCAAGGTCGGGAACATCCTCGGCCAGAGGAACGTCAACATCAGCTTCATGAGCGTCGGCCGGACGTTCCGGGGCAAGCAGGCGATCATGGCGATTGGCGTTGATGAGGAGCCCGACAAGGAGACGCTGGACAACATTGGGGCCATTCCGGCGATCGAGGAGTTCGTCTTCCTCGAGCTATGATGGATCGCGAGTTTTCTGTAGGATTGATAGTACGTGCTGAACTTGGGGTTTGACGTCTGATGGCCACAGGGGAGGAATGCGATCCGTGGTGGCCTGTCTCTGTCTGTTTGGGGATTCTTTTCACGTCAGGAGCAGGTAGTATATTCGAAGGGTGCCTTGGCTTGGTCCCTGTCTAAATAAGAGATGTGCGTGTGCCGTTGGCTATGTGTAAACTGTGTATCTGTAATTCTGTATGTGCTTAATGCTTGGTTCTAAGAACAGCATCATTGTGCCAGAAATGCAGACGTTCTGTAGTGTGCTGTATGTTGCAACAAATTGTGATATTGTTTTACAAACCCAAATGCCCCTGGATACAAGACAGTGGAAGAACAC
Organism: Hyparrhenia diplandra; assembly: GCA_015847255.1. Classification (NCBI taxonomy): domain Eukaryota; kingdom Viridiplantae; phylum Streptophyta; class Magnoliopsida; order Poales; family Poaceae; genus Hyparrhenia; species Hyparrhenia diplandra. The sequence goes on along the minus strand of JADLZK010006949.1, from coordinate 237,236 downwards.
GAAATGGAAAAGGTTGTAGGGAGTTGTACAAGGACAAGAGGAAAATCTTAGTCAGAGAGACAGAAACCATCGGTTCAGTATGTTGTTTCGGTTGAGAATACTCAGATCTCCGTTGATTATTTTTCGTCGAAACGGGTTACTGGCGGAGACCGCTGCCTTTGAGTGGAAGCCCAGATACCACACTTGCCTAGCCGCGAGAAATCAGGTGGGCTACTGTCTGCTTTACCCATCGCCGTCGTCATGTGGCGGCAATGGGCTGGAGACGCGGCAAGCATCGAGCCGGCCCTTTGTGTATCTAATCTTTATAGTGGGCCTTAAAATGTGGGCTCAATACTCCGTAGCACATATCAGCAGCCTATACTTCCCGTGGCTCTGCTATATTTTTTTTTTTAAAAAAAACTTCCTGTGGCTGGTTATCCGTGCTGAGTGTAATGCACAATTGCACATGGGGAAGGACCACGGCGGCACACGATGACACGATCATGGATGTTGATGCGTTGTCTGAGTGACACTGATATAGTCCCTACACCGTAATCGTCATGGCATCAGCTGCTGCATATAAAAAGGCTTCCAGCATCTGCCTATCCGTTCAGATCTGAACGTGAAATCGGAACAGAGCAGATAAGGATGTTTCTATATATTCTTGCTGTACGGTACGGAGATTCGAACATCCGATCATCCAGCTCCTCATCAATTTTCCGGTCTCGTACGTACGTGTCGTCGGTTTTGGCCCCAAAACAACTCTTGATGCAAAAGAATATGTGGTTTGGTCCCAAGAAACCCATCATAGTACCAGTGTACTACTAGTACGACACTGCTCATGCTGTCATGCAGCTATCAATAACGTCTGTGACGAGGTGGGAACAGTAACAGCTACATGCTGCACTAGCAACGGCGGCGTCGCGTCTGCGTCTCCCTCGTGCATGGTCCAGACACGTCCATGAGTGCGGCTCCACCGGCCCCCACGCCCGCGTCCATCTGGTGCGTGCGCTCGTTCCTTTCCGGCGGCATCTTTGGCTCCGGCCACACGCCGGCGCGCGCGACTAGGCAACACCTGAAGGACGCCGCCCCACGCATCGCTCTCTGTTTTCCCACATTATTCTCCACGCTTGATGGTGCACTATTCCGGCTGGGGCCGGGGTGGCCGCTCCTACCGCGTCTCCGTCCGTCCGCCGCGACTGCCTCTCAACCTCAACACGATCGATCGATCGATCAGCCCCCTTTCTTGGACTGTTGCGAGGCTCAAGACTCGACCAGCCTTCAACATTATGTGCTGCTGACTGCCGCTAGTTGTTTCTTCCACACACGCACCATGGGTTTTCATGATTACCTTCGCCGCGTGCCACATGGCCCAGTGAAAAAGAGTGGTCGCAAGTTCGGAACACCAGGAGGATCACGTCACCTGTTTGCAACGCCTGGTTGAAACGTGCAACAGTTCTTGGTACGCTCACGGAGGAGTCACAAAGCAGAGCAAATGGGGCAATAATCAGAATAAACTTTCTCGCAATAATCATTCAAGGTCGCATGCGGTACCTCGCCAGCCGACGGCATCCGTACGCTCGCGAAGGCAATAATGGATATGGATGTGCGCGAGGCTGCTGGCTGGTGGCAACGCACGCACGGCGGCCAGTGGGATATGGACGCGACGCGGGCGGCGGGGTACAGGTACAAGGCGATCGAGGCACAGTGGCACGTCGTCCACAATACGCGTCTACGCCATTGGAGCGCGGCGCACGGTCGTTTGCTCGCTTCAGGATCACGCGATGTGGTGCCCGGCCGGTCGCGGGGGGCATGGCCGGGCTGCCCTGCTTGCCATCTCGTTATCTCAGTACTCTCGGTGCAGCGGTGGTCCTCAGCTACTCGCTTGGAAGCTACTCCGTAGGCTGCTGCTGCTGCTGCTGCTGCTACTAGCTCTTGTACCAGGCTGGGAGCAGCCGGACAACACGCACTAGATCGAGCCACTTGGGGTTGATGATCGGGGCGCCACATATCAAATTGTGAAGGGAGGGACCATGCATGGGGACCCATTCATGAGATGGAACGTACTGCACTTGCGAAACGAGTGGATGCCTAACTATGATCTAAGCTCTAATAAGGAACACAAAGGAGGTCATAGGCTCATACTCCCCCGTCCCATTGAGTGTGTCGTTTTAGCTTCTCAGCAAGTTCTGTTCATTAGTCATTCAATAAATGTGGATATAGGGTGGGCAGATGCATGTCGGGACCGTGTGAATGCGGTCGTTCAAAATATTGTTTCTTTATTTTGCAAGAGGTATGCTCAAGGCATTTGGGAACCTCTTGTTTGTCGTCAACAATCTCTATAGTGCATACGCCCTATACGTGGCTCCTTAATTTGTTGTTTTTGGTATTGTATACCTTTGCATATATATCTTTAATTCCACACAACACGGGACTAGTATAATTTTTTAGACTCTTTTTTACCAGTAAACATACACAGGAGGTGAGCCTAGATTAACTGGTTGGGTGAGAGGTATGGTCATTCATCCAACCACCCATGTTTAAGTTTTCTTTGATTGAATTTGATTGCTTATTTATTTTTGTCTGTCATCCCATGTTAATGATAATGAGTCATCAATCTTAGTAGAACTTGTTGGTAAAAAAAAAAAAAAATTTAGTAGAACTTAAATCCTAATCTTATTTCAATGTACTAAATTAAATAAATTGACAAGGCCTATAATTAATACAAGGTGCAATGAAGTATTAGATTTCAATGTGACATGACATACCCAAATTGTCAAAACCCAAATATTTCCAAATCGCACCCCCCCACCCCCCCCCTTCCTTCCCAATCCACCAATCAAACTTTGCACCACTCGTGCACCTGTAAACTCTTATACCCTTTCAATGAAAAAAATTTAGGTGGGAAGGGGGTGTTCCCCACTAAATCCCTCAAAAAAAAAAAAAAAATCATCAATCAAACTTTAGATCTTGCTTCTCCTTGCGTGGATATACCGATTCATGGGTTATTAAGGCTAGTTGACCTAGGTTTCCCCACCGCCGATGTTGGCAACCCTGGTTGTCGCTCCACCTACACTTCCCCTCACTCCTCGTGTAGATTGCCACACTATTGCTCTGTCGAGGCGACTATGCTTTGTCGCCCGTCATTTGCTATGTTCCATCCCCCTCGCACTATATATATGTGCTTCTACTTTTACCCCCATCCTCTCAGTCTGCTAGGGTGGTGACCACACCATCGTTGGGGATCCCTTTAGCTCTAGCCAAGGGAACAATCCCCAATTGGTTCCTCTGTGAACTAGGGAGAGGTACTTCTATTACATTGGTTGTCACATGTTGCATTTCTCCTCCTCGTAGCACATGATTCTTCTTATGCCCTCATCATCATTGACCGAGGTGCCATTCTCATTCGTCTCGACCTAATGTTGGTATTCTATTCGCACCATTCAAGGCTATGGACGATAATGTCCCAAGCTAACAATGTTGTGGTGTGGATCGATCCCCGATTTTGGGCCGCCTCTTCTATGGTTGTTGATGTCATCACTCCACCTTGCTTGGAGTTTCATCACCGGGCCTACATCCTCTAGCCAACGGCGTTGCTTCTATGGTTGTGCTCACTAAGGAGGATTTATTTTCTCCATCGCTACTCTTTGATGTGACTTGAAATTTTAGAGAGAGATCGGTGGTTGTGTCATCACAAAATGGATACCCCTCGATTGACATTCAACCGAGAGATCCCAGCGAGGGAGGTCATTCCTTCTTCTATGAATGGTTGTTTTTTCATGGGTCGGTTGTTAATTCACCAAGTCCTTGTAGAACCGGATCCACTACTTGCATCCTTCTATTGATTGTTGAGGTTGAGGTTGAGGTTGGGTTGGTTCTTCCGATGCTACTCCTTCACCTTCATTTGTGCTAATTAAAGATGGTTTGGGTTGTCTATTCAAGAACAATGAAGATTATGAGTCGGTGGCCATTGTCATGGATACTTTGTGTAATTCCTCTTCTGCCTCTCATCCTCGAAACTAGAGGTGCCCTTGTCACCTATACTCAAGTTGGAAATCACAAAGCATGTGATGTTTCCCTCTAGTTGTCATGGGATGGGAGGAATATCTCGATGATGAGTTATATGTTTTTAATGATCCATGCAATGTCAATGTTTTCTATCCTTGAGATGGCACCAATGTTGCTTTGGTTATTACTCTATGCCTTGCCTCTAATGGCCCTTCCGATGGTTTGCTTTATTCCCCTTCCTCAATTGTCAAACGTGTTAGTTCTCAATCACCTTTGGATCTCACTAGTGCTTTCATCTTTCACCGCGACGACTTCCATGGCCGCGCCTTTTTTGTGGTAGATGGACTATTAGTGTGGGTGAGAAGATGCTTCTCAAATCCTTGGACATTGACCCCCACCCCATTACAGGCTCCATTGTCATCACTTCCTAGTCTTGGATCTAATGGAAAAGAGGGATTGGTGGATTCTTACTCAAAGAAAAAGGATGTGATGTCTTGTTCCTTGAGTGGTTGCAAAGCTCCATGGTGTTGAGATGCGACTCTTATACTTGCTATAGATGGGGAGCTTCATGGAGGTATCAGTCACCTAGTTGGTGTCAACTTAGTTGATAGTTGTGTCACTACATTCTTTACTTCTCCAAGACTTGATAGTCATCCTCAGAGAATTGCATATAATTGTTGTGAATTTTGTTTGATCCACGTGCGATTGGTCTTGCAGGATCATGTTGGCCTTTGTAAGGAGTCTATGACCCAATAGATTGTGTCCTCTTCTAACATTATAACTCAGTTATTGTTTGGAGCTGCAAAAACTTTATTGGTGCCATTTGAGCCCGTGTATCATGACGCAAAAAAGGGACATGTAACTCACGTTCCACCTTTCTTAACCTCACAACAGGTGCACATACACAATAGCCACACATTTGATCATGCCGGCCATTCATGAAAGTGAGAGTGGTACAATTCAGTGCGAGTAAGCGACTGATGTGTAGGAGTGAGGGATAGATGGACGGGGAAGAATTATTATGCACGAAAAAGAGGTACTCCCTCTCCATTTCAAATTATAAGCCGCTTTGAATTTTTTGATTAATCCACTTTGCTATTTATCTAACATATTATTATACTAGATGCATAGGAAAATGGATTTATCAAAAAAATCATAGTGACTTATAATTTGGAATGAAGAGAGTAAGATTGAGCGGCAGACTAAGCAGGTTATGAATAAGAGAGACCTTTTAATTTTTATATTATAGTTACTGTGGAAAAAATAGATGTACCGACATGCAAAAGAAAGCAGCGGCAATTCAAGCCATCGTAATGAATTAGCACAATGTAAGACTATGATATAACATTTAGGTGTTTAGCACCCTCAATGCACCGGCTTGCCGGAATCAATGAAAAATAATTTAGGTGAGGCTCTGATAGCTCAAAATGGCGTAACAGAGGGTAATCAAAAGGAAATACTGAACAAAATGGCGTAACAGAGAGGGTGGAAAATATTTGTAGCCATGGACGAAAGCTACGGTCAAGTCGCCTGTGATTCGGCGAGCAAATTATACGGGCGCTTGGTGGCCGTCATGATCGTCTGATAGCTCCACTGAATCGGCCGTGCAGCCTCAGATACAACCGTACCGCAGCGCCCATGCTCTCCAGCTTGTTGGACATCGCTGTTACCAGCCCAAACCATCGTTATCTCGTCGGCTCGCAAGGTATTAGTGCCCAAATCGTCCAATTAGCTAGCTATAGCTAGCCTAAGAAACTTTTTAAACAAAAAAAAAAATCTGTAAAGAGACTTTTCCGTTCCGGTGGAAGTTCACAATTTCGCCTGCCAGTGGCTTCTCACTTGGATAGAAAGACGATGACTTCATAAAGCAGCAGTAGCAGCTCTTGCTTGTGCTTTGCCTTGCTGCTGCTGGCTAATTTCATTGCATTGCTGTTTGGGTGGATCCATCAATCATGCATGCACTAACGCCCGCAGCATATCTTTATTAGCTTTCTTCCTGTTCCCAGAAATCGCCAACCACTAGGCCGGCGTCCGGATCGCCAAATTGATCGAAGGGAAAAAGGCCTGTCCAGTGGCCACAGACCGGCACAGGACCCGTCGTCTTCCGTCCTCCTCCTCGATCGAGCTCGCGGCGCACGCACCTGACGACCACAACCGTGCTTGACATGGAGAGCCACCTCGGTAAGCCTGCAACTTCCCATCACATATACTGTGGATGGTAAAATGGCGCGGCTGCAGTCACTGTTACAAGCGAGTATGGAGAGCAACCACTCGATCGATCCATTGGGTTTTGAATAACTTGTGATGTCGTAAGCGAAGCTGCTGCAGCAATTGTGTAGAGCACACAAGGGATCAGTGTAAGCTGATGTCTAAAGTAGTAGCAGAATTCATGCTTATCCATGAGGACGTATATGTGTTGGAAGCATGCACCATGGCGACTTGACGAGCTCTGTGCTTCAAGAGCATCGATCGAGTTGGCTCTTTCAAGTGCCAACCACACCACTATGGATGCTGCATGATTAATATATTTGATGGCGTGCTAACACTTGTAGACACGTCATACTGCCGTCCCGTCAAGTCGTTAGTGACTTGGTGGCCTTTGCATCAAAACTCCTAAAGCCTAAGGTTTGCTTTGGAGATGGGCTACTGAGACATATACATAAACAAAACAACAATCATGCATGATACCAAATTTGCAGTTTAAAAGCATTTCACTGATAGATAGGTTCAGCAAATGAAAAATTCTGACAAAGCATGGGCGGGGATCCAGTTTCTTATTTGTTTTCATTAGATGAACATGGGTAACAATGATCATAAGTAGTATTCATCAGAGGACGCAAAAAGCCAAAACTTTTCCAAACACAAGCGGAATTAAGCCATCAAGGAAATTCAGTTTTCCACCAAGTTACAGTAACGAGTAGAAAAAATTCAGGCACAGGAGATCTCCTAATTAATAGCTAGTGGACCTTTGTTTTCCAGAAGCAGTTTTCTTCATATATATAGCACAAGGTTTCCACTAAAAGTTAGTGTAAATACACGCCCATGCATAGGTATACTCTCCTTTTCTTGAAAAAAAAAAGCATAGGTAACTCTGAGTGCGACAAATGCACCATGTCGAGATCATGGGTGGATATCTCACATCTCCTTCAAGAATCTGTTCATTACACCCTGTCTACAAATTTTGGCTGGTTTGGATATTCTGAAAACAACAGTGCCACAATGAATGAAAACAGCTGCTGAATTCTTCATTTCTTCCCCCAAAAAGAAGAATATTTGCACTGTTGCTAGTTGCTGCTGACATGATCATAATATTCGCAATCATGAGAATTTGCCCATCGACGCACCGCGTCCGGCGTCCTACCTGAAACAAATAATCCTCTCATCCGCCACTTCATTTGCTGCTAGCTGCAGGCCCCTGCATGCAAAGTGTATGCCCTACCTGATTCCCACTCCCACACACATACACAACAAACAACAGCCAGTTGGAAAAGAAAATAAGCCAAATAAATTGAAATATATATTCTCGTTTCCATTCACAAACTGATCGATGAGCGCAAACAAAAAGGGAAGAAGCACAAACTTTTCCCAAGAAACAAAAGTCTTAGTGAAAGATTCTCCATATCGATCATGCGCAATTAATCCATTAATTCCAAATAGCAAGAGTTACATGTAACTGAGCAAAATTACGGTCTCATCAGTCCCGTTCATCATTTCATTGCAAAAATTGACAACCCCACAAAATTATGCTTGGATCGGGGTTCTCTTGGAGATTGGTGGTTTCCAGCTTCACAAAGCGCTCAGCTTCTCTGAGCAACAAACCAAGACAAAAATGTTCTGCCCTGTTCTGGCCATCATCGATCATCCCAAGTACTCCACCACGAGCGAAAACCCAAAACAATCCTAAACTAAATTTCTTCAAAAGTGAAGATCACACCTCAGGAATGCGGTGCTCATCTCCTTCTCTCCGGCTCTCACTGTGCTCACCATTCTGTTCGGCATCCTTGATGCTAGCCATGGCGACTTCTTGTACCTTCTTGTTGCTCTCCTCCTCGTCACCCTTGCTGCTGCGGTCTCCGAAGGAGGACGCCCTGCTGGACATGGGCGTGGCCAGGTACGTCGGCTTCACATCCCCGGCCATGATCACCAGTATCTTCTCCTCCCATATCGGCGGCGGCAGCCCGAGGCCGCTGGCTTGGCGCCGTCGGCGCCGGACCCGTCCTCGTCGCCCCGGCCAGCGCCGCCCTCCAGGTAGCCGGAGAGCTTCCAGTAGGAGCACGCTAGGATCAGGAGCGCGAAGGCGATGAGGCCCAGCATCGCGGCCAGACCGCCGAAGAGGTACGGCACCGGCGAGTGCCAGGCGGAATGCGCGGCGCTGCCGGCGACCGCTGGTGCGACCGCCGCCACTGCCGTCGCATTGAACCCTGCTCCTGGCCTCATTGTTTCTGCTGTTCTTTCTTGTACGCTAGCTTCCTCCGGTCCTCGGAGCTTCTTGGCTTTTACTAGGTAGCTAGTTCTTGAGAGCTTTTGCACCTGCTCTGCTTTGCTGCAATGGTGTGTGTGTGAGAGTGCAGCGCAACGGGTAGAGGGTTATTTATAAGGAGGAAGAGGGGGGAAAAAAAGGAGGAAATTTGTCACTGCTTGAATGGATTTGCTAAAAGAAAAAAACATATAATAGGTTTATGAGGTCACTCAGCCACTTTCAGCAATGTTTACATAGCTTTTAGGGTTGTAAAATTGCACTAAGGACCTCTTCAAGATATTGTGTTTGATCTTTGGACAACCATGGGAGCTGGGCACAGGGATGGCCATGCAAAACGGAAAGGAAACCTATATTATGCTCCATGTTTCTCCCAGGGGTCACTTTTTGCTCCTTTTCTCAAATGTTTTGGGAGTACTCTAGCACTTGAGGGGTATTATTATATTGGACCATGGGGGATGCACTTATCCACAAGAATGGTGCATCTTCTTCAGCTTTGTTAACAAGTTTGCTACAGGATAAGCAGGGCATCATCGTTATGTGTGTTATATCTCACTGGAGAAAAGCATAGAACACCCCCATACTGTGTGTTTGGTTGGAGAGCGGAGCGAGTCGGGTTGGGTTGAACCCCTTTTTGGCTGTTTGGATGGAGGAAGTAGGGGACGGAGCCAACCTGTGAGAGGGAATATTCGGTGAAGATGCGAGTCGGCTCCGCTTGTCCAAAATCGGGCGGACGGAACCAACCGACCCCGGGTTCGAGGCATGGCCCTCGCTCCATCTTCGTTAAAATGCGGCGCTCGTCCCCATCCGCCCGACCAGACACCGCTTTTCGTCCCTCGCCCACCGAAAGGTCGCTACGGGCATGGCCGGGCGGAGCTCACCGAGCGAGAGCCAGCGGGAGGGCGCCGGCGGGGAGGAGTAGTAGGCGAGCCACGACCGCCGCGCTCGGCGCCAATCCGCCGCATCGAGCCACGAATCCGTCCCGCCGCCGTGAATCCGGACGCCACGATCCGCGAATCCAGTAGACACGAAGCTCGGCCGCGAATCCGCCGCCACGGCGTGGCCGTGCAATAAGGCGGGCGCTCCCCATGCGTAGCGAAGGAAGAGGAAGGATAAAAATTTAATTTGATTTCTCTTACGGGTTTCCTGATGTAAAAATGCTAGAGAGAAAGATTTACTAGTGTAGCCTTCACCGATTTACGAATAGTTCGGGGTTCCTAATGTAAAAACATTTTCACAAACGGTGTTAACCTGTCATCCAACCCATATTCTCAATTTCTTCAACCAAACATGAGATGGGTTGACTGCCTCCAAATCAAATTCAGCTACAACCAAACAACGAAGTTGGGTTCAACCCAAACCAAAAAACTAGGTTGGATCCAACCCAACCCACCCAACCCACAACCAAACACACGGTTAGATGATAGGTTCATCTTGCTGGGTTACAACCTGACACAATGATTATGTGCAAATACTTCCTACCTATCAATATATGTAAAGTGTGTATGTTCATGCATTATGATTGCCATTCTCCTTAATTTTCTTTGCATCATGACTGATTTTGGTTGCAAGGCTGCTTTTGTTCATTCTCACTTATATATAATTGTTCTTTTTCTTTCTTAATTATTGTGAAAAATCAAGGCATCATGACTAATAACTCCAGTCACGGTTTGGGGCTAGGGAAAGGGGTTCGTCGGGGCGGCGAACGCCCTGCTAGGCCCTTGGCCGTAGCGGACAATGGTGTCGGCTTTGGCGTCCCTTCTCTTCTTTGGAGGCGTTATTTTGGGGGCCCCTTTTCCATCTAAGAGTTTGGTTGAAAAACAATGGTTCTCAGCATTGGCGAAATCTATATATGGATGTCGTTTCGCTTTCCTTCTTGTAGGCGTCGATTTGGAAACCTACTAGTCCCTCCCCTCCCCCACCCCACACACACTCTCTCTTAGGTTACTTTGCTTGTTCTTTTTTTGCGTGTAAGGTGGCATTCGGCGGTTCGATCTTGCTTCTGAGGTTCACTCGTGTTTTCATGTGGTGGTGGTATTGTTGTTGTCTCTTTTCGTGATTTTTTTTTATTTTATTGTTGTAAAACTCTTCTCTGTTAATACATACCCAACATACTCTTACCACTGGTTCTTTAAAAAAATGACCGGTAACTCCATGAGTGGTTTGTTAATTGTGTAGGTGTTAATAACAATCTTGAACTTCAGAACTGATCATGCATATGGGAAATCTCTCGCTCCCTCTCCCTTCCCCCCCTCTCTCTCCCTCTAATCTCTTCCTTCCCAGCGAAGAACAAATGTGGGATTCTGTTCATATTCGACTTGGATTCCTGGATACAATCTTATCCGAGTTCAGAGGCTGGAGCACTTACCAAACACCATAATTACTTTTTGACGCAGCTCTTGACCCTTTGAAGACTTTGAGGGGCTATAATAAGACACATGAAGAAAGGGCTGGGACATTAGCAACTTGCTCTGCCCTTTATCGACAACTCTAGGCATGCATGTTGATCAGATCAATGATGAGCATATATAGCAACGGGAATGGACACGGATCCCACACTGTTTTGTCTTACCCTTTTTTTTAACCTTTTCCTAGCCTTGTTTGCTCTTCTGAGTCTTCTCTATTTTACGTATGTTGGATTAGTCAATGAACTCTAGAAGAAAACTTTTGGCACTGGTCTCTGAAGCCTGAATCCCTGTTTCAATTTCCCACACGTGCATGGCTCGCTTAATCACCATACAGGTGCAGAACTGGACAGTAGATACCTGTTTGTAGAATTTCTGTCACGGAAAAACCCAACTACGCGTACGTACGTACTACTGGTAAGCTCCAGCTTGTTCCACATGAACTCCGGCCATGAAAGCTAAAAAAATCCATGCAACAAGGAACAGTTTTTACCGTGATCCACAATACCGGCTCCAAATGTGGATAAACTTTTTGTGTGAGTCAACCAAAGGATCATCATGTCGTATACTACCTAATAAAGGCTCAGGTTTACAGTGCAGTATAAATTCGTGCGGCCGGCATATCCGGTGCATATGCCATTGGCGCGGCAAAAGGACAAGAACTAGTGCAGTCCCCAGGTGATCGAAGCAAACCAACCCGGGTGGCACGTACACTGGCGCCCGGACCCAGCGCACGCCCCCGACCGATCCAAGCCATAGCAGGTGCGTCGAGGCCCAGACGCATAGTTGCACGTACCGACAGACCATGTCCGTGTACGTGTGGCGTGGCTGCATGCCCTGGCAGCAACAGCCATCAGTGCCCTTCCTTCACCGCCCGCGCGGCAACAAACCAGCGCGCACGGGCGTCCGCCGGCGGCGGGATCGAGAGTGGACGCGTCGATCTCCACTTGGTAAGGTGATGGATCGATGGTGCGCGGCACGAGTGCGCGCGGCGTCGCGTCGGATGGACGCCGGGGCAATCGCGCGCGGGACGTGGTGGCCGCGCGAATATTATTCCGTGTCACCTGCTGGCCCTCATCTCATCCGCGCCGCGCGCGCGCCCGGTGGTGCGTCGTCTCCATCGTCTGCTGCTGCTTCCTTTCCTAGCTCACGGCGACCGCCGCACAGGGCGCGCCCGCGCCGTCCGGCCCCACGGCGGTTCGCCATTCCGGCGCGCCGCGGTCTAATCTGATCGGTGGCGCGTCGCGTCCAGGGGATTCCCCTGCCGCGGAGCCGAATCTCGCTCGGGCCGGGCACACGGCAGCAGCAGTAGAAATGTAATGGATGTCCATCGCTCGATTATCGATTGGTTTTGGAGTGGGTAATCTGATCCGTATCTTTTGGCAACGTACGTATCGCGCATTATATATCGATGCTCTCTATGTTTCAAACGGCGATTGGTTAAACTTGATCTGGTGATTAGTCCGGTAACAAACATTTCCTCAGCTCGATCTCCATGGCGTGGCCTGGTGGACGTTCACTGATAGTGTACTCGAGTCGTACCAATAGACTTCCGATGTCATCAGCTGGTGACTCTACTTTTCTCTGCACTGGCTGACTGCATGCCTATGTTACACGATACTTGAAAGGGGTGACGTATCCGTAACACTCTGATACAATTTTAGTGGGTTTTCTTTTAAAAGAGTATGTATCTGTGTATCCGATACGTACCCGTACTCGTGTAACATAGTGCATGCCATGCCATGCCACCTACTGCTAACACTCTGTACAGACTTATCGATTAGAACCCTGAACTTGTCATATATCCGGCCGGCTCTTGGAAACGAGAAAGGACAGAATGCAACACCGGAGGGCGAAACTGTAATTCTCGGCGGCCCACCACTTGGCGCGCTGTCTGCCAACTCTACGCGATGAATGATGGTGCACCCACAGCCACAGCCCACAGGGTGGTGATTGGGGCCCAACTCATTTTTGGCTAGGCTGGCCCACCGCCGTCGTCACTCCCCACCACCGTACAAAAGCGATTCCCGTTTGCAGCTGAATGCGCCGCGTATGTGCGTGTGTGCGAGTAAACTTCTGTGAAATGACAAAAAGCCAAGCTTATCGTACCCACACATCGCACACAACAGACACAAGTAGTTTCCCGTGCAATTTCTAGGAGACAGAAAATTAATTGCATCATGCCACTTTTTCAATCAAGATATATAGATATAATGGAATAAAACACGTAGATCAGTAGATGTGACTCGCTCTCTCTCACTACGTGCTTCTTGACTCTATATTGCATTGTCCTTCTTAGTCCTAATTATAACCTTATTTATATCTTTTTTTTCTTTATTTCAACACTTTTTCCTAACAAAAATGGGCCACCGGTACCCTTTTCTACTATGTTCACAAACATGAGCACACACATTTGCTGGGAAGGAGTTGCTCTATTTGTTTCTGTTTCTCTGATTGGTGTTCAAATCATAGTGAAGAAATTAATAGCATGTAGTGGCTCTGTGGTGGAGTTTGTATTTTTGTTCTGAACTTCAGATGTCTTCAATCTCTCAATTAGTTATGTTGCCGGACTGCCAATAGTTTGTAATGCTTGCTCTCATCAACTATGTAAACTTCTTAATATAAGACTCCTATGTCTTCTGTAAATGGGAATGAGTGTTGTGGCCTTTAGTTCTAAAATAATGAATAACTGAAAATGAAGGCGTGTAGTTTGTCTGCTGTGGGCTTAGCTCTTATGTGTTGGAATCCATTTTGATAGATAATGATTCCCCAAATGTTGGCTACATCACAATTATTTGGCCCTCGCTTTTGCCTGCAGGAAAGATTTGGCCATCATGATCTCCCGGAAGTGAAGTATAATGCGTGGGAACGCTGGGTGCTAGGTTAGCTGCATTGGATAACCAAAAGCAACTCTGCATAAATATGACCTTGGAAAGCTAGAATCGACTTCCTTTTGTAAGGGCAAGTGGAATGGTTGGCTCTTAAACTATCAGCTAATTGGTCACTGTCGTCAGTTCAGTGTCACCCCATGCCAAACTAATCTCTCCCAAGGGCCAAAGCCACGGGGAAGAAGAGCACACAATATGCCCACGGGACTGACGTGGCACGCCTTGATGTGCTTGCTAAGGTCCAACTGTACAGGACTGGAGTGTTAGATATTAGATATTTTAATATTATTATTGGTGATCCATCCATGTATACGATAGAGTTAAATGCACTGTAGCACCATAAACTTGTCATGGTGTGCCATCTGAGTCCATCATCTTGTAAAACGCACATCTGGCACCTTAAACTTGTCATGATGTGCCATCTGGGTCCATCATCTTGCAAAGCGCATATCTGGCACCTTAACCTTGTCATGGTGTGCCATCTGGGTCCATCATCTTGCAAAAACGCACATCCGGCGCAGCCCTCCTCACCGAAGGGCGGGATTAAAGCTTCGCTGACGGGTCCTCAAGAAAGCGGCATCTCCACCGCTATATTAAAAGGCACAAGACTCCTCATCGGCCAAGCCGCCGGCCGGATCGCCGCCCCCACTCACCAAGGTACCGGTCGCCAAACGCGGAGAGATCCTTGTAATGCAACGCATGGGGTTCACCAAAGGCACACCGACGGAGGAGGGCAAACAAGCATACGAGAATCTGTTCTTCGACAACCTTCGCACAAGGAGGTTGCGAGATGACTGTTTCCGGACGTCGAGCGACCGCTCCACCCCGTAAAGCGCCCGCGGAGGACGCTGCGCTTGGATCAGCGTGCGTATTCTATCCCGGAGTGCACGACCTTAGTTGTTTATTTCACGAGTAATCGACTTAGTTGTTTAAGGTGACAGATGTGTGTTTTGCAAGATGATGGACCCAGATGGCACACCATGACAAGTTTAAGGTGCTAGATATGTGTTTTGCAAGATGATGGACCCAGATGGCACACCATGACAAGTTTAAGGTGCCAGATGTGCGTTTTACAAGATGATGGACCCAGATGGCACACCATGACAAGTTTAAGGTGCTACAGTGCATTTAACTTTATACGATATGTCTCTTCTTACTTATAGGCGTCTCCCATATTGTTTGACAAAGTCCGGTTTTAATGGAGCGTTTCACCTCCCGGTTTTGAAGATGTAAAACTTTGGCATAAAATAGACATCTCTCTCAATGCACAGTTTCATAAGCTCACGGTCCCACGGCCTCTCTCTTCTCTCTCATCTTTCCCCGGCGTTGCTCCATGGTGAAAACATTATTTTTGTCTCAATGAGGATTTTACACTGTTTTCAAGACTTGGGAAACAACGCTCAAGAGTGTCACTATGGTGAAACGTTTCCCTTCTCTCTCCTCACAATTTCATGCAAAAAGTGAATTTCTGCTGATGTGGCATCCTATTTAATGTGCATGAAACGCCCATAAAACATCAAACATCCATTGAGACCAGCCTAAGGGGCATTTGGGTGTTTCACTTGATCGTGTTGTCAGTTGGGCAAAGTTGTGCTCCTCTGTGAAGTTTTATTAATTGTCTACCAATATTCTAATGGCAATAAAATTTTATAATAAGGAAAGACAATAGGTAATAATTGAATAAAAATAGGATTCTGTGGATAAAAATGATTCTCTTTGATTATTTACCATAACCTCACAAAATCATGATGGAGAATCACTTCACAAAACTATAAAAAACTATTTTTTCAGCTCTCAACCTCTTAGTTCATTTGAAAATTGTAGATCTCAAAAAGTTATAAACTTTCTAGTTGACAATGCTTTGATTTGAAATCATCTTATCGAGACAAAACTACGATTGAATATCTCAAATTTGAAATTTAAATTTTGTAAACGATCTCGGATGGAGAAACTTTCTAAATAAAAATTATAGATCTCAAAAAGTTATGAAACTTTGTAGCCGGCATCTTTTTATCTCGAATTCGTTTAGTGCCTTAAACAAAACAAATGAGACGCGAGATGCGCGAGGGAGAGGTCATAGTTTTGAATCCCGCTGGCGGCGTTAGCCACAAATTTTGCACCTAAAACCGCCTCGACTTGCCGGTGGGGTCCACCCCTATTAAAAAATGTTGTGTTTCTTTGGGTTTGTTTCTAATTTAAACTTTGCCGAGTGCCCGATAAAAAACACTTGGCAAAGAGATCTTTGTCGCCACTTTTTTGCTGATTGCTCTTTGTTGTGGGCCCCACTTTCGAAAAGCCTCTCGCAAGTGTTTTTCGCCCTTTGCTGAAGTGTTCCGTGCACACGACAAAGGCCGGAAATCCGATAGTGTAGAGTTTGAGGAGTTGTAGTACTAGATGGATTTCCGTGCGTTGTTGTGGGGTATATGAAGGAGAAATCTATGAGTTACAATATTACTATCACCCTCCTATTCTTTTTCTTTTTTTTCTTTCCCTTTTTTTCAATCTCTCTTTTTTTTTTTTACTTTACTCTATACCAACTACTAGCAAAGGGGCCTACCTATAATTTTATCAAAATATATCCATATGAGATCTTGTTTTGGAGGATTTATTAAAAGATATTCAATGGTGTAATCGAGAATTTGATTTGATTTTTTTAGTTTGTGAGTTATAATACTTTTAGTTAGTTTAAATAGTGGGGCCTGTTGTTGAATGTCATGGTCTTAGTGAAGTTGTTGTGGTGGCATGCTTGCATGTAGAGAGAAGTCATTTGTGAAGGTTTTCTACATAGGTGTAGTAGATTTGACTTAGAATTGGTGAAATGAAGATGTTTTCTTTCTTTTTTAATACGAAGTTAATTGGTGGTGGAGCTCTTTTCAGACAACATAACCCTTTATTATTTTTAAATTTTGTTTCCCAAAAATGAAAAAAATTCATAATGGATTAAGATTATGCTCTTTTACTGTATATACTTGTTTAGTTGCCCGACATTCAGTCAACGGACATCCTCTGACTACTAAGTCAGTTCGATTAATCCAATTTGATGGTTTTTTGTCCATAATCTTACATAGCGAAGGTGATGCATAAAACTTCACTGTGTTAGATCAGATGTACCAATTCGTAAAGGAATATAATTCCATCGATCCACCAATCGTGGGAAGAGTAACAAATTTGAGATATCAACCACTCTTTCGGATATATGGATCAGGGGTACTACCATCACCACCTACATATACGACATGTACATGCTATTGGCTCATGAGCCGACGAGGAAGCCCACGAGGGCTATGGTAGGCGACCAACATGGTGAACACAACACGGTACCAAGGCTCCGATATCGGCATATCAGGATGATAGCTAAGATTATGTTGGTTGCATGATACGCACAACAGAATAGCAACCCCCAACAAACCTGATTTCCCTCCTTGTAACCCTGATCGCCTCTGCCTATATAAAAGGAGAAAATTAGATGTATGGCCTTGGAAAAAAAAGTTGTTTAGGTATTTGGACCTTTTTCATACGAATTTAGCTCTTTATTTAGAAAAAGAAACTTCATTCTAGCCTTCACATCCATATCATGGATGATTACAGCTCGTCAGAGTCGGCATAGCCCAACTGTCCCGCAAAACGGCTTAAACACAAGGAAAAAACACACCCTAACACAGGAGGGCAACTAAATTATCAAGGCTCAAACAGGCCACCCGACCAGCAGGCAATTAAAACAATCACGTTCAAACAAACCAAACTTCCCGCATACAATGTCCGATCCCGAGCAACCTGACCAAACGTCGATCCAAGAACGAAAACCACTACCATTCTCCAGCAAGTATCAGACACAGCAACAAACAACACTGACAGATAACAAGGCATTAAGCACCAATCCTCCTTTGGTGCCTCAAGACATCTGAGCCGAAGAACTGCAAAACAATTTCTTCCAGACGTCTACAACCATTCTTTAGCGATGTTCTCTCTTCCTCTTTAGACAACAACGACCATTGTCTGATCCAATATGCCCCCCTGAAAATAACCTTGAACCTCCCATGTTGCACCACCAACTCTTTCACTTCCATCAAACCAGACCAAAACTGAGAGTCACCTGGGCGTCTTTCTATGTGAGTTAAACATTTTCCCTTGACATATTTCCGTCTAAGTACATCTTGCCATAAACCATTTTCATTCATGAGTTTAAACACCCACTTACTTAGAAGACACTTGTTCTGCAGCTCAAGATCTAAAATCCCCAAACCCCCCATGCTCCTAGGTTTACAAAGGATATCCCACTTCGCTAGCCTGTACTTCTTATGTCCGTCACTCTACCAAAAGAACCTAGATCGGTAATAGTCCAATCTTTTCCTCACCCCTTTAGGGATAATAAAAAAGGACGTCATGAACATGGGCAAACTAGAAAGGACTGAATTAATCAGCACTAGTCTACCGCCTGAAGAGAGAAGCTTCCCTTTCCAACTACTCAACTTTTTCTGGAAGCGCTCTTCAATTGAGTTCCAATGCTTATTTGAGAGCTTTCGGTAGTGCATCGGGATGCCTAGATACTTGAAGGGGAAATTTCCCTCAACGCATCCAAAGAGCTCTACATACTCCTTGACTCTATCCTTTGCCGCTCCAAAACAAAATAGTTCACTTTCATGAAAGTTGATTTTCAAACCCGCCATCGCCATGAACCAATCCTCTCTATTTTTATTCTAAATCACAGTATAGATGGAGATGTTATACCTCTATGGGCTTCTTTGGGAATGTATCGTTGTCAACGTGCACATCGCCTACTACTAAAAGAATAGTGGTGTATGGACGGTGATATGTTTCTTATCTTTTTTTATTATTATTATGCAAAATACATTTTATATGCACGCATCAACCTAAATCAGATCAATAGACCACAAGAAACCTAATACTAGTAACACTAGTACCTAAACACTTTTGGTGCGTGACGGGCGAAATATATTTTGGGTGGCGGGCGGGAAAGTGCCCGTCACCCAATAAAGGTCACGGAAAATATTTTTTACCGTGGTGGGCGAGTGCCCGCCACGGTTAATCAAGCTTGCGTGGCGGGCGAAGTTACATGTGCCCGCCACGGTTAACAATTTCAAAAAAATAAAAAAAAACAGAAACCCTAGATAGGCCCGCCGAGCCATCCATGGGCCCGCCGAGCCCATCTAGGGTTACGGATCCGCCACTGGCGCCACCTGCTCCGCCGCGATGGATCCACCGCGCAGCCGCGTTCGCCACCTCCGCCGGGAGGCCACGCCAGATCCGCCGCCGTCGGGAGGACCCCCACGCCTTTGATCCGCCGCCGGGAGGGAGGCCACGCCCAGATCCACCGCCGGGAGGACCGCCGCGCCCAGATCCACCGTCGGGAGGGAGGCCACGCCCAGATCTGCCGCCGGGAGGGAGGCCACGTCCAGATCCGTCGTCGGGAGGGTCGCGCTGCCCGGATCCGCCGCCGAGGACCACCGCGGCCCGGATTCGCCACCGGGAGGACCGCCAAGGCCGGATCCGCCGTGGGGAGGGCAGCCACGCCCGGATCCGCCGCCCGGGAGGACTGCGCGCCCGGATCCACCGCCTAGAGGGGCCGCCCCGCCAGATCCGCCGCCGGAGTCGAGTTTGCCCCCCCCCACGCGCGTGAATCGAGCTCGACGCCGTCACCGGGTGCATCCGCCACCACACATCACCACCGGGGAGAGGGAGAGGGAGCGGGAGAGAGGAGGGGAGGGGTGGGGCCGGTGGGGAGTGAGGGCGCCGCCATGGGAGGGGAGGAGGAAGGGGGGTGCGAGGGAGAGGTGAGGCGCCGCTGCGGGTCTCGGCGAGGAAAGGTGAGGCGCCGTTGCGGTCTCGGGGAGGGAAAGAGAGAGTGAGGAGACCGAGAAGGAAAACCTAACTTGTCATATTTATAGTCGAAGATTGAAATCGGGCCTTTTGGGCCTGTTGGGCCTAGGCCTTTACCGTGACGGTCCATTTAGGATGCCCACCACGGAAAATTTATTTTGCGTGGCGGGCACCTTAACACGCCCGCCACGCAAAGTAGTTTATTTTGGCGTGGCGGGCGTAAGGTGCCCGCCACGCAAAAATAAATTTTCCGTGGGCGGCGTAAAACACACCGCCACGTAAATTAAAAACTGATGTGGCGGAGTATTTTCCGTGACGGGCAAAAAAATGCCCGCCACGGAAAAGATTGTGCCGCTGCTCGCAAAATCAAATCAGTACTAGTGTAACTATTTGTGCTATGCTCAATTCACTCTATGTCTCTGTTTAAGAAGGAAAATTTCTTACTCTACAGATAGAGGAATACATGAAGTTGAACATAATAAATAAGAAATTGAAAGATTCCATTGAAATTGTTCGCTTGAAAATTTCCCAAAAAACTAAGTATAGGTTCTTCTCTCTATCGGAGCAATAGGGGCCGTTATGCTTATTACTAAACTTGTTAAAGAGATGAAATAATGACACATAGCCACTAATCCAATCAACTCATGTCGGTGATCTACCATCATTTAGTTCATCATGCCGTCTAGTGGTTGAGTGGTTTTTTATCTGGCAACCCCCCCCCCCCCCCCACTTTCAAAGTATATTTTATTTGAACTTATAAATGTTTTTTTCTTATTTTGATCTTGTTTAAAAATACATCGATATTTACAATATCAAATTAATTTTATTACTATTTATGGAATATGTCTAGCCAGTGGAAATTAAACTAGTAGACGTTACTATATTTTTAAAAAAAAATACTTTATTGAAGTTATAACATTGAATATAGGAAAAATGTGAAGTAAATTAGAACAAAGGGTATGAAGACTAACTGCGTGGACCTGAAAATGTGATAGAGATATGTGCACATATACAGACTATTGCTTCTAGTCTATCACTTTGTTTCCCCTAGTGGAGAAGAGAGTGACACTGACACAATTGATATTAAATATTCAGGTCATGTCAGTTTACAAATTTATAATTGCTAAATCTTTGCTTTTGAGAAGGAAAGGTGATGTATAGTGCATCTCTATACATAAGTGTTCCTCTGTTTTCTGAGGACGTTAAAAGGTAGGGTCTAGATGTTTTTATTTATATTTTCCCACTCGAGAGTATCACTAACAGATTATGTAGTCTCAGAAAGCTTAACCATAGTGGTTACCAATTGTATGAACTATTAGGATTTGATGATGCCAACAAAAGTATTGCAAGGATTTGATATGCCTATTTTATTATCACTAGTGCACCAAACCCTACTTGTACGAGGGCTATAATCATATAAATATTAGAAGTTCATAAATAAAATTTTGATACACATCTAATTAAAAATGCTAATCTTCTGTCTCGCTTTTTTGTTTTCTAATATAATACCAACATAGATACTGTAATCTCTGTCCAACAGTCGCGACAGAGACAAAACTTTGGTTATCACTCAATACGTTTTTCATCCATATTTATAGTCTTTCCACAATTCCACTTTGCATAGCACACTCATGTGTCTTCAATTTTTGTTTAGTTGATAAATTAGTTCCAGTTACGGTAGCTCTTATCGCAGTCTATTTATGTATGTAGAGGCCTTTTACAATGCTTGTGAATCTAAATTTTGGCTTCCAATTTTGATCTTATTAGTTGTTGCAGTGTTTTCCTCTCAATGTTGAGTTGTTTTCTTTGGAGCTAACTTGGTCTCTTGGGGTGCTAGGAAACAAACAATTGCAGAGTGATGGGGATTTTCCTATGGGTATATTGGAGCGGGTCCAAGAGACAAACAATTGTCGAGAGACTGCTATTTATTCGAATTATCTCTGATATATATATCATCATAAAGGAGGAGGGGGGGGGGGGTGCAAGAGTCTGATTCAGACTTCTTGTAGAGTGGAACAATGCATTATTAGACACGAGATATATTTTCAAAGAAGAAGGCTTTTTTGAAATAAGCCAATTGATAAATGCAATGACACTAGTTACGTGAGTACACAAATTGCTTGATAAGTTAGGCATTGCTTATTCTATATATATATACGGCGGCTTGTCTCTCGTGTGACAACATAAGAGAAACATACTCAGCTAATCTAATGTTCCAAGATAGGACTAAATATATTGAGATAGACTTTCATTTGTTCAAGAACAGGTGTTACCTTGTTGTTTTATCTTCTTGTAATCCAAGTCTCTAATACCACACGCTAGGAGATGTCCTTAGCCTATTTAATATGAAGCCGCAAGCCTGAGAATGGTATCACTTTACACCAAATCTTACATACCTAACCATCAAACCAAAGCAAGTTTAACCGGCTTCGAGACGGCAGACAGGTTCTACCTGATCGAGTTCATTGCTCGATGACGTTGGGAGCACTCACGAGCCATGAGTGATAGGTTGGTGAATCACATATCCACCACTGTCTCCAGCCGCAGAACCAGATCCATCGTACATATCGTGAGATGCCAAATGATGAGATGATCCACCACAAGAAAGTGAGGCAGGGGAACCTTCTTTTGAGCATTTCTTTCCTTTAATTTTGGTTTGATTTGGTTTGTGAGAGATGCGCAATTCCATGGTTTCCATCATCCCATGTATGATGATGATGATGCATTGCAATTTGCAAGTAAACTTTCACTAGCTAGGTAGCTCATTTGATAGCATGGAATCCTCTTGTACTTGCATGCAGTGGATATTTTGGCGGCGCCAATCATTGATGCTTGAAACCTTAGCTGTTTTAATTGCTCTGGATAAGCATGAGGAGGGATTGTTACTGTTTGCACTGGCATAGCTTCATAGGCCGTGTACGCGTTTAATTGTAAGACAGGCGTCAAATGGGCTACTTGATGCATGGGCAAATCCAGGACCAGGATGAAAAGTTGAGTGGGAGCACTGTTTGATACGGCTATTTGCGAAATGACATTTCGAAAAAAAAAACTAATTATCATCTATGCCAAAACGTGCCTAGTATTAGGCCGTAGACTCTAAATGTCTCGACTGGGCCTGTTTAAGCTCATTGTCTAAATAAAAATCAATCACTGTAATTTACTTTTTTATACTTAATCGCACAATAAATTTTGTTTTAGCTATAGAAAAATTACGTTGTATATTAACTAGAAACATGCCCGTGCGTTGCAACGGGATACGTAAATGATGCAATTATCGAAATAATTTAAAAAATTGTTGCACTCCAATTTATCTTAGAAAGAATTAGACCAGAAAAAAAGTGTGTCATATTCGGGTTCATCTTGGATTTAGGCTCCAATACACACCTGAAATACAAAGTTGTTTGACTTTCTATGGTTCATAAGCCGATAGATGTTATTTTGTTGTGAAAAAATACTCTCCAATTATTTTTATTGGATATTCTAATACAGTCATATTCTATTTTTTGATTTCTTGCTAGCTAAAGATAGAGACTAAGGATGGATCTCGATATTGAAGAAAAGTATTGACGACACAAACATATAGAAAATGTTTTCACTCAAATAACTCTAGAAATGATAATTTAAGTAAAACTAATTTTAGATATGCTCTTAATACTTTTTATATTTTATTAATACGCATTATTAGAAATAAATAGAATATTAATAAATGCTTTCGCTTGTACTTTTATAATTTATATATTTTTAGAAGTAAATAGAAATCGAACAAAGAACCCTAAATTATTCCAAGTTTATTGATGCCCTCCGCTAATGATCGTGGTGTTTTTTTTTTTTTTTTTTGAATTGAGCGTGATGTTATTATTTTTTTTGAGATTACACAAGTAAAACGTAGACGCTCAACACGCACGCACACTCACCCCCCTATAAACACACGCACGCAAACCCTACCCATATGAGCACCTTCAAGGATCATACGGCAAATCTTGAAGTTCGAAGTCACCACAGCGCCTCGCTATCGACGGGGGACGCCGCCTACCACTTAATGCATAGCGCCGAAAATCCTGAAAATAAATCCAGGATAAAATGTCACACCCAGGATTGTTATTTTCTCTCCATGTAGAGCAACGACGATTTTTGTTTTTAAGAATAAAAACACGGATGCACCAGCCACATACATTTGGGCCATGGTCGCTTCGTCTAATGGGCCACGCGCACACGCACAGAGCCCTACAAAAATAATTTGCTGAAATCCTAATTCTATACATACGAGGAAAAGGCAGAAGAAAAAAAAAAACTAAACGAAAATTTTCTCTTTTATTAGTAGGTATAGATATAATACGAAGTGTCAACACAAAAATAAAAGTGCAACCATTTAGTCTTTGTTGTATAATAATGAATAACTTAACATGAGTATTTGTAGTTCCATCCGGAAATGTTCTAGGGTCCAAAAACTTATTTTTTTTTTTTGAGGAAAGGGTCCAAAAACATTTGAGAGACAATTGAAATCAGAAGTCACAGAACAATGATAAATCCATGGGCCATCACTGACGTTGCCTTGCATCAAGTAGCCCATAACCCGTGAGCGTTGTCAGCTGGGACTTGGGAGAACCGGAGAAGTCTGTGCTGCAAACCCGCAAGCCCATGCTTGTTTGCTTCCAGAGCCCGCACGCTCCAATTACCAGGAAAAGCCCGGCCCACTTTGAATTTTAACCGCTTTGTAGTTTCTTTTTTTTTTCCTTTTCGAGGGTATTCTATCTAGTTGTTATTTTCTTTTTTTTTTTTTAGATAAAGGAAAATATATATTCCGGCTTCAGTCATCCGGTGGATGCATCGGACCAACAAAATTACAACTGTTATGTAAGACCAAAGTCACCCGAAAACACCGGTGCACTTTTAAAAAATAAAACAACTAAAATTCAACTACCATTGGAGACTCTAGATCCTCGTAACCCGGCAACAAAGATAAAGCCCCATAGGCGTGTGCGATGAGTCGCCACCTTGATGCCGCTACCCCACCGACATCCAAGGGATCTTCCACCGAGCGACGTCTCCAACGAAAGATGCCATCCAAAGACGCCATCGCCGCCCACCCAACTGTTGTAGGTTTTCACCGTGAGATCGATCCACTTGAAAGACAAATACCTCCGGCCGAGGAAAAGTGGCGCCCCTCGGCCGCCACCGCTGCCGGCGTAGTGAGCGGCCAATGCCATGTCCCCCCTCGGGGCACGCCGTTCGCCAACCGCCGGGCGATGTTCACCGTCGCCGAAATACAGATCTTGAAAATGCCGACGCCCACCGCCATCCTCGCCGTCCCTTTTCACGACACCTCCACCTTGACGAACTATGGAAGCCACCATGGCTGGCCACCGAAGTTTATCCCCGATCGCGCCCAACCTAATTGCTTCACCGCCGCCGCCATCCGAGAACACCGCCACCATGGTCGACGATCGCGACGCCCATCGCCCCGATTCGCCGAATCGGCCCGCACCGGGTTCTCCAGCCCCGTGATATGGGCGGTCGACCGCGCCACCATGGGGTAGGATTCACCTCCCGCCCAAATCCTGCGCTCCATCACCCTTTGCCGGCGCCGCCGTCCGCACGCCTCCAAATCCCCGCACCCAGAAGACACCGTGATCCAGCCACTAGGGTTGAGGATCCGATGTCTCACGCCGCCGCCATGAACGCAGCTGCGGACACCAAGTCCGGGCGCGCGGATCCGCCCGCACGCCAGGTCCGCCACCCGCACACGAAGAACGCCGATCGCGCCACGCCGAGGAAGAAGGGAAGACGGGGAGACAACGCCACCGCCTCACCTTGCGCCGGCAGGCTCCGCCGGTGCCGCCGCGGCAGAGGCGAGGCGCACGCCCGCCGAAAGCACCACGCTGCTCGCACGAGACGCGGATCGCGGCGCCGCCGTCGCCAAACACCACCGCACGCCGCCAAACGGGAAGGAGCCCCCCGCCGCCATCCTCGCAGGCCGTGGCGGCCTTGCCGATGGCCCTCAGCGGCGGCGCCGGCCGAGGGAGTGGAGGAAGGGGAGGGGGCGGTGGCTAGGGGTTTGGCCGCCGCCGAAGTCGCCCGCGTGGGGAGGGCTCGGGGGCCGCTCGAGCACTCGTTAATCGGCTAAATTTCTTTCGATTTGAGTCAGATTATGCTCAACCGCCTATCGAGTATCCTTAAAAAATCGCATGACTACAGAAGAAATCTGGGATCATAAGAAAATAATGAAAATTGACAGAACTAGAATATCATGAAAAAATACATCACTCTAAAGGATAAGAAATCAGAGCGAAATCTAAAATTGCAAATTTTGATAATCACCTCGAATCTAGAAATCAACAACATATATACTTCAATGGCAAAAACGAAAAATTTGGCGGGTGCTTCCAGTACTGAAAATGTGATCTGCTTTGTTTCACACCAAAATAATGCAGGGAAACCTCTGTTTCTAAAAAAAAAAAAAAAGCAGAGAAACCTCTGTATTTTTTTTTTTTTTCTGTTTCTAGAAAAAGGTAGTGAAATTGAACCTAAAATGACAGGATGCAAGTCATGGATCCTCCTTCGTCCAGCAAAATTCGCAAGGAGTTTGACTCTCTGTTTTCACACAAGAAAGTCACTTGTTGTGTCATTTAGTAGCCACGTTTGTGTCTTTTTATTGATCCTGTGGCATAAAAACATACGTGGACTTAGCTGTGCGATGCTGGAGTGGTTTTTGTTTGACGTTGCTGCGTTCACATGCTTTATTGATCATGGTATTGATTAGTAGAACGTGGCAAGGAGCAGCAGACACCATTATACGCGGTCCTGTCCTTTTCTGAATCTCCAGTGTGAACTCGCGTCGCGTGAGTAGAAAATTCCTAGGCAAAAAATAACACGGCAGTCTTGTGTCGTTTACTACTGTTTCTTTCGTATATATCTTGCGGACTTCCATCAAGTTACTCATACCAGTCCTGCAGTCCAGCAAAAACGCATACACGCCACTTTGGATTCCAGGAGGTTCTTCTGGAAAACACAATCTGATTACAGCAGAAAAGGTACACTCAATGGTTTGAATCACTGCTTGTTTTGCCTTTTTAGGAAGTTATATATACAGAAAAACACAGGCTTTCCTGTTTTTCAGCTGTGCTGACTTGGAACAAATTTTCTTTTTCAGCATCAAAATGAGGCTAGTTCTGTGGCTTTGGTTCTTGCTGTTTTCCACATTAGTTTGGTCATCTTGGAGTTTGAGTTCAGATGGTGGATCCCTTCTTGCTCTGTCCAAAAGATTCATACTACCAAGTGCCATACGATCCAACTGGAGTTCTGGTGCAAATCCTTGTACATGGTACGGTGTTCGTTGCAATGGAAGGAACAAAGTCATTTCTCTCGACCTATCATCATCACAGGTTTCAGGTTTTTTTAGGACCAGAAATAGGGCGTTTGAAATACCTGCAAGATCTCTTTTGTCTGGTAACAATATATCTGGTTCGATCCCTCCAGAATTGGGCAACTGCAGTATGCTCGAACAATTTGATGTGTCCCAAAACCTACTTTCTGGCAAGATACCGGCATCAATGGGCAACCTCACGAAATTATCATTACTGTCACTGTACAACAACTCTCTGAGTGGAGCAATACCCGAGGATCTGTTCAAGAACCAGCATATGGAGCAAGTGTACCTCCATTACAATCAGCTCAGTGGTTCAATCCCCTTCTCGGTTGGTGAAATGACAAGCCTGAAGTCCTTGTGGTTGTATGAAAATATGTTGTCTGGAGTTCTGCCCAGTTCAATCGGCAACTGCACCAAGTTGGAGGAGCTGTATCTCCTTGACAATCAACTGAGTGGTAGTCTACCAGAAACCTTGAGTGAGATCAAAGGCCTCAGGGTTTTTGATGCAACCAACAATAGCTTCACAGGCGAGATTCCTTTCAGTTTTGAGAAGAACTGCAAGCTGGAAATATTCATCATGTCATATAACCATATAAAGGGTGAAATCCCATCATGGCTAATCAATTGCAGGACCCACGGCTTCCTCAGGTGGCGACGGATCCACCAAAGTTGACTCGTCCTCCACCCTGATCTCCACATCCTGGGCCGGGGAGACGCCGAGCGAGGCCTCAGGTGTGGGGAACGGCAGACGCAGAGGCCGGATCTGTGGCGGATTGATGGGATTTGGGCTGGGAGGGATGGATTTTGGGGAGAGGCGGAGGTTCGCCCGCCGGCCGGGCGAGGTGGAGGAGCGCCGGGTTCCAACGGCTCCATCTTGAGTCTGAGAATTAGCCTTTCCAGACTTTGACAATCTGAAAGTAAATCATGTGGGATACTGACCTCCTTCGACCGGGGCTGACCCCGCCTCCACCACCGCGGCGGGCGCCCGCCCCTCCGTCCGATGGGCGGCGGCCCCAGCCCTTCGCTGCCACTACTCCACCAGGCCGCTGCCCTGCATGACGTCCGCGCGCGCCATGGCCGGGCGACGAGGTCGCCATCGGGAGGCCGCGGATGGGGAGGACGAGGATGTGGACGTGGTTGACTACGACGACGCCGAGGAAGGCTCCACCCAGCCGAGCCCCGGCCCCTCGGGCCTCGGCGGGGCTCCGTGCTCTCGCCGGGACGCCGCCTTCTACCCCCGCAGGAACACCCGGCCGCCGCAAGTCCATGCGATGGACGGAGCCCGCGACGACTTCGGATGGCGAGTCCCTTCCTTCTCCGTGCCACGGCGTCCTACCTTGACGCCGTTCGTTTGGGGACAACTGCAGCCGGCGGGTCCAAGCTCCCGCTCCGAGGTCCACCGCATCCCCCAAGCCGGTCACCTCCTCGCTGGTTGAGCCCCCTGCCGTGTGCTGCTCCCGCCGCTGGCGGTCGAGCTGTCTGGCCCCCGCAGTACCACGGCCGACCGGGCGGGGCTCTGGGCGCCGTGGGGCGCAGGGCCAAGTCCGTGCCTAGGCGTCCGGTGGATTCGGCGTCCGTTCCACGCGGTCCCCGTCCATCAGCGTCGGGCCAAAGGCGACCGCCGCCGAGTCCCGGCTACCCGACGCTGGCCTCGCCTGGCCCCGCCGCCCACCGCGTCGCGTCGCCAAGGGAGCTCGAGTGCCTCACCCCGTTCTTGCGACTTTTGTGCACCCATCGCGCCTCTCCTCCAAACCCGACGCGGATGGGTTTCGAGGTCCGCGGCCAGCCGCCGTCGGCTTCCTCGGCGCTCCAGTTCGCCGCGGCCCGTGCCCAAGGACCTTCGTAGTCTATGCTTCAACCGCCTTCGGAAGGGCACGCCAAGGCAGCCCGCACGCGTTAGTGTCGCTTGTCGCACCGCCGGGCGCGGGCATAGGGCGCGCCGCGTTCGCCGCGCATGCCGAGGTCGTGGCCAAGCGTGGGCCATCGACCGCGCTGAACCTATCTGCGCCACATCCGCCACCACCGGAAGAAGCCTCCGCGGCCCGGAGCGCCCTGCGTCATCGCGTACCACTGGCGGGATGTGCTCGTGTTCACACCCGGCCGGGGTTGGAGCCCCGCCGGCAGCATGGTACGCACGCTGGATCACTCCAATGCCGGGAGGGAGTTCGCCGCCTTTGACCAGGACGCCCGACATGTGGGCGGTTGGTCCGGTGTGTCGATGGTGACCTTAGTGTTGGGGACATTGCGGTGACCGGACCGGACGATGCTACGGTCGACCGGGTGGTCCGCCATGGTCGATGCTGAATTTGAGTGCCCATGTATGGCCGTGGTGATACCGCGCGGTTCAAATTCTCGACATCTCCCGCCACTTTCGACGTTGTGCTCGGCGACTACTTTGCCGTCGTCGGATGTCGATCCGCCGCCGGTGGCTGCTCCCGGCGCCTTACGTAGACATCAACGGTCTGCGCCGAGCTTCCCCTCGACGATGATGAGGGACGCGTGACGGTGTCGGTCCAGGAGGAGCTGGAGGAGGGGATTTGCATCCCCCTTAGCACTCCTCTGATCAAGGCTGGGCCCAAGCTGCGCCGCTCCCGCACGCCAGTGTCGGTTCATTCTCTGCGGAGGAGTGGACGCATTGCAGCTAAGCCGCGCGCCCCCAATGCAACGGTTCAGGCACAAAAGGTGCTGCTTGGCGAGAAGGTTGAGGATGATGTCCTAGATGCAGATATTGAGCGTAAGTTCGCGGTTGCGTTTGGGGGCAAGATGACCGAAAGAAAGAAGAGTTGTTTCGAAGCCCTGCTTTCTGGTGGCCTAGATCTTTCCGCCATGGATCTCAACATGGCCGGGATTGAAGAAGAGGAGGCCCCCTAGTTAGGGTTTCATCTCTCTTTTTCCTCTCTTGTCGTAAGTTTGTTTCGATGTAATCGTTCGTAAGATCCAAAGAGAAATAGGGGTGGTGATCCCGGTAATCGCCGTGTTACCGGATCGACCATGGTTTGTAACACTCTGTCAAGCAATGAAAAACGCGCCTAGGCGTGCTCTTAAAAAAACTTGGATTTGTTCACAACAATCTATCCGGACAGATACCACCTTCAATTGGTTTACTGACAAACCTCTCTTATCTTCTACTTTCAGAGAACAACTTGTCTGGTCCAATCCCACCTGAAATTGGCAATTTTCTGTCGTTGACGTGGCTAGAGCTGGATTCAAATCAGCTGGAGGGTACTATTCCGAAAGAGTTGGGAAATTTACCGAACTTGTTGAAGCTCCTTCTATTCAACAACAAGCTTGAAGGTCCAATCCCGCTGAACATCTATTCACGGAAAAAAATTAAAATATTTGAATTTGGGGTCCAATCATCTTAACGGTAGTATCCCACATGATTTACTTTCAGATTGTCAAAGTCTGGAAAGGCTAATTCTCAGAGATAACAATCTTAGTGGATCAATTATGTAATCTAGAAGTTCGGAAATAGCATTAACTTTTTTTAATGGTTAATGTCTTCAAAACCAGACACGTCGAACCTCGCTCTTGTGTTAGTGTTACCACGTTTTTAAGTGCTAGGGCGTGGTTGGATACCATTGCATTGGTACAATACTACACGAACCCTTGACCCTTCCCAACATTTTTCATTAAAAAAATCTTTGAAATTAATCCTCAGGGTTAGTCCAGTTTTAATGAGAATTTCATAGGAGTTTCATGGTTAGGGCACTCCTAATGCAGAAATCAGCATAGTTTCTATGGACATTAATACTGTCACTTAAGCGTTTTGTTTAGGGCAGTTGTAATGAAAAAAACTAATCTTAAAAAAACAAAGTTAATAAATGCTTCCAGCAAATGAAGAACCATTTGGATGAATTTAAATGGAGTCAACTCGAATTTGTCCATTCAATCCAGTAGTAATAGTGTCCATTTATGTCATTAGGTAGCGATAACGATGAACTGCAATCAGCAACGACCATCATCTCCATGGTCTTGACGACACCTGTACTGGTCGTGCTTCTGTCCTAAACCAGCGAGGTGCTCGTGCTCAATCCCTGTCAACAGTTAGCTGTGCGGGTTGCTGATTCAGTCGTCCAGATTCGAGAGTACAGGTTAGACGCCTTCATCGATGGATCTAATCATGGCCTTGTTTAGATGCTAAAAATTGTAACCGAATGTCACATCGCATTAATCGTAGCACGTTTCGTTTGTTAGTGGTAAAATATTATCCTACCATAGAGTAATTAGGCTCAAAAGAATCGCCTCGCAATGTACACCTAAATTGTGTAATTAGTTATTTTTTACCTACATTTAATACTCCAAACATATGTCTTTTGATGTATTTAATGTGATGTGATGGAGAGAAAGTGGAAAAAAAGGTTAGAAATTTTAGCCATCTAAAAAAAAGGCCTAAGTATGATGAACCGTGGTGTATAGGTTAGACGGGCGAAGAAAACCATGACTCCATGAGTAGTATTGGAACATAACTGTATGAATCCTCCTCGCTTCCTCAGCAATTTCTCCTCAGCAGTATGAATCCTTTTTTTTTTTTTTTTTTGAATCTCACAGCAGTATGAATCCTGGTGTACAAGTGAGACAGTATTTTTAAATGCTTCTGAACGGTTAGAACGAAAAGTACCGTTAGGAGGAGTCGGCGTCGATCCGGTCCGTCAACATACATGAATATATATTGTCCACTGCATCGATCCAGGAGTGGTGTGAACAATAGTTTCGCGGACTGACTCCCCGTCAGCGTCAAGCAATGTCATTAGTGACGCGTTAGCTTAAAAAAAGTATTGGAGATGCTCTAACCAACTAACGCGTTGCCGTCGGTCGTTCCCGGCCGCCTCGCATCTCAGGCGCTGGAAAACAGAAGGCATGAGCAACGTTCGTTCCTGTCCTGTGTGGCGTAGCTCGATCTGCTACTGTGAGACAGAAACAGCAGGCACATCGCACACATGGTTGCGTTGTTTTCTCTGAATTATTCTATAGTTGCAAACTTGGAACCCATCCTCGAACTCGCAGGGTCTGACCGTCTGAGGGAACATAGAGATAGTTCTTGACTCATTCCAGAAACAAACGCTAGTCCTGTGTACAAGTCAATTCACTGTGCTGACGTTCGCCTCTCGCTCGCGGAGTGTCAAGTAGTCAACGCAACAGAAGACTACCTTCGCCACGCACGTACGCTCCGCCGTCACCCCTGGTACGTGGCAGCACAGTAACACGTAGTAAATACTTTTTAATACTATTATGCGTTCGGCTTCTGGATTCTGAGATGAGAATACGATACATATTCTGGGGTTTGCTAAGCTTGTGAGGTTTGGTAAGCTGCTACATACATACATATACTATTTTGAGGATCCGTTTTGGTATGCATTATTCCATTTGTTGCGTGTCGTGACTCGTGAATGTGAACCCATGCTCTGATTCTCATATTTTTTGCTACTAGTATACGACGTCGTTACGTTCCGTTGTTTTCTTTGCTTAATTTATTTACAGTTAGAACGCACACGACCAGACCTGATGAGGAGTCAAGTCGTTGTGACGCGCTTCGCTGGTTTGCACTTCGCTTTTTAAGTACCCGCGCGGGGGCCAAGTGCCAAAGCGTCAAAGCAGCAGCATACTGTACGTACTACCTTGATCTTCGTCTGCTGCAACAACAACGCAAGGACTTTCAGTAGGCTGGACCTGTACGTTCCGTCCTCCCTTCTCACCTTTTGTGTTTTGTCCAGTGTGCTATGCTATCTATATGCGCACTTTTGACTTTCCACAATGTATAAAATTATTAAAGTCATCTTTATAGATAGACTTATGCATGTCGGTGGGCTTTTAGTTATTTCTTCGTAGTTCATACTACCCACAATATAAGGTAATAAGCTTGGATCTGGTTACGTCTAAATACTGGCCTCTCTTGTCAAAAAACAAAAAAAAAAAATACTGGCCTCGCCTTGGATCGATCTCTCTATGCCCTCTAAATCAAGCATAATTGTCTTCGGATGTGCCAATTTGCCAATCTCCTCTCCCTCATCGCTGTCCCTCTCCATGCCCGGGACCAGTGGTGGGCTACTGGCAACCCGATGACAAAGTGCATGGTGGGTAGATGGCTGGGCACTAGGAGGGGAGCACACGACATGCAGAGGCGGTTACGAGAAAGAATGTGATTCTTATTTTTTAAAGTTTATAAGTTATAGGTAGACTTAATTAAAAAATACTGATATTTATGCTACCAAATCAATATTGCTCTATCTATAAACTAGTCAAACTTAGTAAATTTTGGCTTAATCTAAATTCAGAATAGGCCCGTTTGGTACGGTAGAGCTTATTCTTTACGATAGAGGTCGGTACCACTAATGTCTATGTCACGCACATGTTCTGCTTTCCATCGAGTGCACGCTTCACTTGCGCGCACGCTTCTCTGTTGTGCAACTTTTCAGCATCTAAGCCGCCGATCACACGTCTAACAGTGGGATCACTGTTCATACCTCATTTTTTTCAACCATAAAGCTAAGATGGACGGGCTCGAGAAATCCATTCGTGTACATACACGGCCACGGCTGTAATAAGCGTACGGGCAAAAAGCTTGCTCGATGGTAGTCCACTCATGGAGCAAAAGACAAACTGATATGCTCGGGCGTTGTCCGGACTCCGAACAAACAAGAACTCATCAGTTGTGTGCACTGTTCACGGGCACGGGCATACTGTACATGCGCGCATGTTGCTCCGGATGGCAATGATACGACGATCCATACTCTACTCGTCTACAGTAGACTGTAGTGTACTCCTTTGAGAATTAATTTAAACATTTTCATTGTTGACTAAATATATTTTTAAATTTCTATTGATGAATGGAAATAGGGTTTACTTCGCTTAAAAAATATTTTTTAAAAGTATTAACATTCATGATACATAATTAGTATGATTAATGGGTGTGTTCATGTACAATTTTTCTAACCCCCGAGGGCTCCGTTAAGGAATGTTGTATTAAACTTTTCCTACTTCAGTATGATTAGATTAGATAGATCATTCAATATAATTTTCACAATAAACTTATTTATTAGAGATATTTTTTTTTCGAACACGACTTCACGTGTCTTTTCCATTAAGAGAAAAGACAAGACTTGGATAAACAAACAGTACAACACTCCACAACACGACAATAAACAAAACACACGACACAACCCACGAGCCGGTGGCCACAAACAAACAAGAAAGAAAGAGGAGCAGTCCAAGGCACAACACGACCGCCGAGGCAAAATGCAAATCGCTAGACCGAAAACTCGTGAGACGCGAATCGGATGGGGAAGTGGAGGACCCGGTCACGAAAACCCACGCGACTGAGGCGTGAAAGGGGCGTCACACGCCGGCGGCGACGCCCAAGGTGGATCCAAGTGCGCCGCCGGTGGCCCACGGCCAAGCAACGACGACGACGATAGCGATGGCGTCAACCCCGAGGCGACTCCAAGCGAAGCTCGGCCGGTGGCCCACGACCAAGCAACGATGACGGGCGACCACGCCAAGCGTCAACATCAAAGACGGGCCAGGGTAACTTCGATAGGGCGAGCCGCAAACAACACAAGCCGAAGCTCACGGGGACGCAAAAGCGTAATATGCGCGAGGAGATCCCGGTTGCCAAAACACGACGTCGGTGGCCCACGGTGAAGGGTCGAGATGGGGACTAGAGGGGGTGAATAGTCCCTTTAAAACTAATCGCAACGGCTAACCGAAACAAATGCGAATTAAACTTATCGGTCTAGCCAAGACTTCACCCCTCTAACTAAGACTCTAAACCACCTCACAAAAAGATCCTACACAAGAAGAGTGAAGTGACAATCCTAGCTTGAGCTCCTAATCAATTCTAATGCAAGGTCACACAAACCTAAGCACTAGTACTTTAAGCACGGGTGAGCTCCTACACAATTCTAGTAAGCACAAGCACAAAGCTCCTAAGCTCACTAGATGCACAATGGACAAGGCAACACACGCCTAACCCAAAGGCTCAAATTACCTAGCTACACAAGCTAAGCAAAGTAACTAAACAAGCTGCACAAGCTAGATAGTTACAACTACACTACTCAACCACAAGCACAATATATATATGAATATAAGAACAAAGCTTGTGATGAAGAGAATGCAAACCACCGCGAAGTGTGGACACAAGATGACACCGGTGATTTTTACCGAGGTCTCGGGAAGCTTGCCAACTTCCCCTACTCCTCGTTGTGTCGACCAACACTTTAGTGGTTCCACGGTTTGGCGAATCACCCGCTGATGATTCTCAAGCTTAATGGCCGTGCCAAATCCCACAAACTGAGCTCGATCGAGTCCCTCACACGCTGTGAGTCCTCTAGCCAATCCCTCGGAGGGTACCGTGTGAACCCACACACAAGTGTGGTAGCTCAATGACACGCTCCACTAGAGTTGCTCTTCACGATCCCCGCGAGGTGAGCACGAACCTCTCACAATCTCTTCTTCGAGCACCGCACAAGCTTCCTTGCGTGCTTCACGAAGTCTCTTGCCACCAAGCCGTCTAGGAGGTGGCAACCTCCAAGAGAAACAAGCACACCGGCTTGCAACACGATCACCTAGTGCCACACGATGCAATCTCTCAAAGCAACGCACTAGAACTCGATCTCTCACTCAATCGGATGAATGATATCAAGCATATGTGAGTGGGAGGGCTCTCAAGCACCACAATACAAGCCACCAAGGCTAGAATGTGCTCAACAACCGACCAAAGCCGGCCACCCCATCTATTTATAGCCACAAGCCAAAATAGAGCCAGGGGTGTTTACGTACGGACGGACGCACCGACCGGACTCACCAACGAGTCCTGGTCGTGAGTCCGGTCACGCAGTCCGGTCACAACCGACACGCCGGGCCCACCGGGCACCCACCTCCATGCGTCCCGGTCGGTGCTTCCGGTCGAACACCGGAAGCATCCGGTCCAGGCGTCCGGTCCCTGCGTCCGGCCAAAACGGCTGCGGGGCTCTCTCGCGACGCACCCACCGGAGCGTCCGTCGCCGGCGGCGTGCTTCCGTCGGTGCGTCCGGTCACCGTTTTCCAGCGAAACTCCACCGAATCACCGACGCCTTCTCTTCGACATGCTACCCATCAAGTATACCAAACTTGAGCACGAGGGATAGCATGTTTTCACCCACCACGATGCATCCGGTGCAATAGAAAATATGCAACTCATTTTCTCGAAAGCGCCGAATCCCGCCTCGCAAGCTTCGGCGGGAGGATGAGCGGTTCCCAAACCCAACTCAACCCTCAAATCACCGCCGCCTTTGCAAGTGTGCCAACACCACCAAGTGTACATCACCATGTGCAAGTGTGTTAGCATTTTCACAATCATTTCAAAGGTCGGGTTAGCTCTTAGCACGCCACTCGATCCTAACACATCGCAAAAGTTAGATCGCTCAAGTGGCACTAGATGACCGATATGCAAACAAGTTTGCCCCTCTTGATAGTACGGCCATCTATCCTAAATCCGGTCATAAACTTCTCTAAGCACCAATGACCGGCGAAATGAAATGCCCTATAGTTTATACCTTTGCCTTGCGCATTTCCATTCCGCTCCATCTTCAAGTACCGATGCAACACATGCACCAACACGATCAAGAATGACATGATCCATTTCATATCATCACATGACCTTCTTGGTCCATCGATCTTGACCTCACTTGCTCTTCACCGTTGCGTCGGTCCTTCGGCACCAAGTCCCTCGACTTGCCCTTCACACTTGCAACCGGTCCATCAAGCCAAGCCTTGTCTTGATCTTCACCACCTCGGCCACATGACTCCATGTCATGTTTCATATGCAATAAGCTCCTTCATTGCATCATCACATGTGAACTAACCTCCTGTGTATAATCTCAATCACACATATTGGTTCACCTAATGTTGACACTCAATTACCAAAAACCACAAGGGACCTTTCACACGGCCAAACAACGACGACGGAGGCAATGATGGCGTCAACCCTGGAGCAAGGCAGGCCCGAGCGACGACGGAGCGGACGGGAAGTAGGGCAGGGACGCCGAGACGACGAAGAAGATCTGGGGCGGAACTGCATGTCGGCACAGGAGCTTGAAGGGTTTAACGGAGCCTTCGGGAAGGGGATGATGCCCACGGATGCCAAGCTGCGTTGAGTACACCCTCTCGGAACTTTCGTTCCCACAGCCCCCGCAGCCACGACGAGACGGAAGAAGATGGTGATGCCTTCAAGAAGGTAGTGACGTGGGGACGCCACCGTCGTCGTCCCAATGCACGAGGCTTGGGGAGGAGTTTTCACCCATGGTCATCGACCGCGGCCGCCGCACCGGCCCTGGCGGTGCTGCGGTGCACCGCCATGCCTAGTCGGGCGGCCAACGCACTCCGCGCCGAGGAGGACGCGCCCGACGACACCGTGATCGAAACCGCGCCGCCGAGGGTCCAATAGCGAGCAATCGCGCCGCCCAGACTTCGTCCGCGAGGGGCCGGGCCCGCGATGCCCGCCTGTTTTCTTCCGCGCCGGCGCGCCGCACTCCCGCACCACCGCACCGGCTGGCCGCCGCCAGCCGCCGCCGCCACGGAACCCCAGGCGGTCGCCGGCGCCGCCCCAGGCCATGGGGCCCCTAGATCCGCCGCTGGCCGGATCCGCGAGGGGGGAACGGGATTCGCCGCCGGCGCACGCCGCCGCTGCCGCCGTCAGCACCGCCGCCGGGATGTGAGCGCCCGGGAGGTGCCAAGGAGGGGAGGAGCAGGGAGGGAGGAGAGAGGGGAAGGAGGCGGCCGCCGCCGGCTAGGAGGAGGCGCGGCGGCGGCCGGCCGGAGCCGACGGAGGTGAGGGGTGGTTGGGCGCCGACGAGGGGGCCCTCGAGTCGCCTCCTAGGGGAGACGACGCGAGGGGTGAGGATCGGGTGTCACTTATTTTATTAGAGATATAAATGTTTAAGATTTCTTGCTAGCTCTCTGTTTAAGATAGATAGTTGAATATATGTTTAAGATAAAGAATGAGGCTAGCTCTCTATACTATGCGTAAGATATAGAGAATTGAGAATGAAAATATATAAAAACAGTTTATTCAAATGATTCTCAGTCTAAATGATGATTTAGAGATCGTGTTTAAGTAACACACTTCAACATGCTTTTATGCCATCGGATATCTGATATATAGATAAAACTTGCATTTAGCTTAAAGATGACTAGAGCATCGTTCCGAAAAAAAAAAATGAATAGGATATGCATCGTTTTCTCTGACTACTTCGTGGGCTCCGCTTCATTCAAGTAAACATTTGTTTCGCCGCCGGGTGACGTATGTATATGCGCCGGAACAGCAAACTTGTTACGTACGCAATCTAATAAATAAAAAAATAAATATAAGACGAATTGACCTATACAGAACCGTTGCAATACTTGTGATTAAAAAAAAAAAAAAAAGCTTACAACAGAGGCGCTGACTAACTAATATACATCCACGTAATAACTAATAGATTAGAAAACAACAAACAGTTAGAAATGCCCCCAAACTCTCCGATTAAAAATGCCGCCAGTCTGAAGCGAACTTCCCGTGTGAACCTGCGCCGCGCAGGCCACAGCCCACAGCGTGCGAACGCAACGCAAGTCCATGGACCGTGGACGACGCGTCCCCTACCCAACCCGCAGCCGCACGCGGATCGCTCCATACGTGTCGACAGGGCAGCACCCTCGCTCCCGGTGTGTACCGTGTGAACGGATCTCCCCAACCGCCTGATTACCGCAACAACAACCACCCGGAAAGGCAGGCGGCGCCTGTTGTCTAAAAAACGGCTTCGCTCCACCGGCCTCTGCCTAACAGTTCACGCGCTGCTGCCGGTGCTCTCTCTTTCTCTCGTTCTCGTCCGCCATGGATGCTTCTAGTGCTACTAGTGAAAACTAGAGCAGCAGCGCCTGCCGGCCCCCATTTCCCCAGGATCCTCTCCTCTCGCCCGCAGCGGCCGCGGGCGCACCGAGCTGCCGTCTCCGGTAAGCGCCGCTCACTCGCTCGCTTCCCCTGTGTTGTGTATTGCTTGTTGTTTTGTTTGAACCCCAGGAACCGCCGCCCGCCGCTCCTTCATTTCGTTCGTTCGGAACCCTTCCTGCTGTCGTCTTGTCTGTTGCATTCGCATCTGCTTGGTAGTAGTAGTACTAGTTCTTGGGTTCCTGAGTGTTGTTGAGGAACGAAGCGAATTCGACGGCTCTTTCAATTGTAGCCCACTGAAATCAAATCAACTTTCCTGGGTGCCGATTTACCTTTGGAACGGTATGCTTCTTCTCTGCCTAGGAAGCTAGTTAATTCTTGTGTCCTGCCGTCGGCGCAGTAGTAGTGCAGAGGATTCCTCGCTTGCAATTGCAATCGAGGCGCCCATCAGCCCATGTGGTGGTGGTGGTGCCAATTGTTTTTGGAAATGGGGAAATGCTTCTGAGTTCGAGATCGGATCCCGATTCCCATCTCGTTGATTAGTTGTCGTATCTTCTCTAGTAGGAGTAATAAGAAATTATGAAGCCCGTCATAAACACAGTTTTTTTGAGAGAAAATCATAAACACAGTTTCTGACCCCTTTTAGGAAAATTGTGAGATTCTGTCTTCCTGCTGCATTTGCAGTGGCTTCGGAAACCATCCAGCGTCCTGAGTATATATATTAATTAATTATTATTAAGTTTACCATTGGGTTTTGGTTTTGCCATATTTACATTTCGCTTCTCTCACGGTAATGGTTATTGAAACTACCGGTAGGTGTGCCTGGCAGTTTGGAGGCCTCTAGTTAACCAAACCCATTTATTTATTTATTTATTATGAGTATATTCTTCTGTCATACTATATATTATGTTTTTACATGAGTACATTCTACTACTTGGTGTTCGTATGTGTCCCAGAATAGTAGGCGCGGCTTCCTTCAAGATTGATAATGTTACAAAAGGATTTCTACCAACTTTTTATTAGAAAAAAAAAAAAAAAAAGTAACTTGTATGTTTCAAAAAAAAAAGAAAAGTAACTTGTAGTTCAATCAAATTTTTGTTGCAATGCCAAATTTTTGGTTGATGACAACTGTTCATACATGCAATGCCTGCTGCGTTCAATACTTGTACATAGGAGGGGGGAAAATGATCTTCTGCTGACTTCTATGCAAAATTTTCAGGAACAAGATGAAGCTGGTTTTCTGGCATTGGTTTTTTGTATTCTTCGTGTCAGTTTCAACATCACAGGGTATGAGTTCAGATGGCCTAGCTCTTCTTGCTCTGTCCAAAAGCCTCATACTACCAAATGCCATAAGATCCAACTGGAGTTCTGGTGCAAATCCTTGTACATGGTACGGTGTTAGTTGCGATGGAAGGAGCAGAGTCATTTCTCTTGACCTATCATCATCAGGGGTTTCAGGTTTTTTAGGACCAGAAATAGGGCGTCTGAAATACCTGCAAGATCTCTTTTTATCTGCTAACAGCATATCTGGATTGATCCCTCTAGAATTGGGCAACTGCAGTATGCTTGGACAACTGGATCTGTCCCAAAACTTGTTTTCTGGCAATATACCAGCATCAATGGGCAACCTCAAGAAATTGTCGTCACTGTCACTGTACTCTAACTCTTTGAATGGAACAATACCGGAGGAGTTGTTCAAGAACCAGTTTCTGGAGGAAGTGTACCTAAATGGCAATCAGCTCAGTGGCTCGATACCCTTCTCTGTTGGTGAAATGACAAGCCTGAAGTCCTTGTGGTTGTATGAAAATATGTTGTCTGGAGTTCTGCCCAGTTCAATCGGCAACTGCACCAAGTTGGAGGAGCTCTATCTTCTTTATAATCAACTGAGTGGCAGTCTTCCAGAAACCTTGAGTGAGATCAGAGGCCTCAGGGTTTTTGATGCCACTGGCAATGGCTTCAGTGGCGAGATTCCCTTCAGTTTTGAGAAGAACTGCAAGCTGGAGATATTCATCTTGTCATTCAATTATATAAAGGGTGAAATTCCATCATGGCTAGGGAATTGCAGGAGCTTGCAACAACTCGGATTTGTCAATAATAGTTTGTCTGGTACAATTCCATCTTTTCTCGGCTCTTTTAGC
This sequence comes from Hyparrhenia diplandra, assembly GCA_015847255.1. NCBI lineage: Eukaryota > Viridiplantae > Streptophyta > Magnoliopsida > Poales > Poaceae > Hyparrhenia > Hyparrhenia diplandra. The sequence goes on along the minus strand of JADLZK010006949.1, from coordinate 196,235 downwards.
AACCTCACACATCTGTTACTTTCTCAGAACTCCCTGTCTGGGCCAATCCCTCCTGAGATTAGTAAGTGTCGGTTGCTGCAGTGGCTAGAGTTGGATGCAAACCAGCTGGAGGGCACTGTTCCTAAAGGGTTGGCAAATTTACGGAACCTGTCAAGGCTGTTTCTGTTTGAGAATCATCTCATGGGAGAGTTCCCTGAGAATATTTGGAGTATCAAAACCCTCGAGAGCGTCCTTCTTTATAGCAATAGATTCACAGGGAAGCTACCTTCATTGGTAGCTGAGCTGAAGCACCTGCAGAACATTACACTGTTTGATAATTCCTTCAGTGGAGTCATACCACAGGAGTTGGGTGTTAATAGCCCCTTGGTGCAGATAGATTTCACAAATAACAGTTTTGTTGGTGGTATCCCGCCAAATATTTGTTCAGGAAAAGCATTGAGAATTCTGGACTTGGGGTTTAATCGTCTCAACGGTAGCATCCCATCCAATGTTGTGGACTGCCCAAGTCTGGAGCGATTCATTGTCACAAACAATAACCTTGATGGGTCTATTCCACAATTCAAAAACTGTGCAAATCTAAGTTATATGGATCTGAGCCACAATTCCTTAAGTGGTAACATTCCTGCAAGCTTCAGCCGATGTGTAAACATTACTGATATAAACTGGTCAGAGAACAAGCTTTCTGGGGCAATACCACCTGAAATTGGAAACTTAGTGAATCTGAAAAGACTTGACCTCTCACACAACATATTACATGGTTCAATCCCTGTGCAAATTTCCAGTTGCTCCAAGTTGTATTCTCTGGATTTGAGTTTTAACTCTCTGAATGGTTCGGCCCTCAGCACACTAACCGACTTGAAGTTTCTGACACAACTACGATTGCAAGACAACAGATTCAGTGGAGGCTTGCCTGAGTCTCTCTCCCAATTGGAAATGCTTATTGAGCTGCAACTTGGTGGAAATATTCTTGGGGGTAGTATCCCTTCATCATTAGGACAGCTTGTCAAACTGAATACAGCTTTGAACCTTAGTAGGAATGGTCTAGTTGGTGATATTCCACCACAATTGGGTAATTTGGTGGACTTGCAAAACTTAGATTTGTCATTTAATAATCTTACAGGAGGCCTTGTGGCATTGAGAAGTCTAGGTTTTTGCATGCCTTGAATGTTTCTTACAACCAATTTAGTGGACCAGTCCCAGATAATCTTCTGAAGTTTCTGAGTTCCACACCAAATTCTTTTAATGGAAACCCAGGCCTCTGTATCTCTTTGCAGCACCAGTGATTCTTCTTGCATGGGAGCTAATGTTTTGAAATCTTGCAGTGGGTCAAAGAAAAGAGGAGTGCATGGCCGATTCAAAATTGTTCTCATAGTTCTTGGTTCATTATTTGTGGGAGCAGTTCTGGTACTTATACTCTGTTGCATCCTTCTGAAATCTCGAGATCGGAAGAAGAATAGTGAGGAAGCAGTCAGTAATATGTTTGAAGGTTCCTCATCTAAATTAAATGAGCTTATAGAGGCTACTGAAAATTTTGATGACAAGTATATCATCGGTACAGGTTCTCACGGAACTGTTTACAAGGCAACACTGAGGTCGGGAGATGTTTATGCTATAAAGAAACTTGTGATTTCTGCACGCAAAGGTTCATACAAAAGCATGGTTAGAGAACTGAAGACACTAGGAAAAATTAAGCACAGAAACTTGATAAAGCTGAAAGAATTTTGGTTTAGAAGTGAAAATGGATTCATACTGTATGATTTTATGGAAAAAGGTAGCCTTCATGATGTTCTGCATATAACTCAGCCAGCACCAACTTTGGACTGGTGTGTGAGGTATGACATAGCTCTCTGTACTGCCCATGGGTTAGCATATCTTCACGATGACTGTTGCCCTGCAATCATTCACCGTGATATCAAGCCAAGTAATATACTGCTGGACAAGGACATGGTGCCACATATTTCAGATTTTGGCATTGCAAAGCTCATGGACCAGCCTTCTTCTGCTTCACAGACCACTGGAATCGTTGGCACCATTGGATATATGGCTCCAGGTATGGTTGAAACAAAGCACATGACTTTTATCCTCACTGGCATGTATACATTGATTGGAAATATTGGATTCTTTAACGTCTCGTGTAGCTAAAGCAGAAATCTCCATTACTAGAATTGTGTGTACTTTCCAGTAATTCGAGTACAAGCATACACATTACAAATTACATCTCAGAAGTTTTTTACATCTGAGAAGTTTTCATAGAAGATTAAGCTTACAAACAGTTAATCCCCCTGGATAAAGAAATTCACTATACAAGTATATATTATTTGGATATTCAATTTGTCAGATACTGTCATGTCATATACTATACTCATAAGATCTGCTGGTGTACTTGTCATCTTGAAACTATGAAAATTTGGTCTTCAGAGATCAGAATACACACCTATGCATACCTAATGAGCATACGCTGTCTTGCAGAGTTGGCGTTTTCCACCAAGAGCAGCATGGAGTCCGACGTATACAGCTACGGCGTGGTTCTACTGGAGCTGCTCACCAGGAGGAAGGCGGTGGATCCTTCGTTCCCGGACAACATGGACATAGTCGGCTGGGTGTCGTCCACACTGAACGGCACCGACAAAATCGAGGCCGTCTGCGACCCAGCCCTCATGGAGGAAGTCTTCGGCACGGTGGAGATGGAGGAGGTGCATAAGGTCCTGTCGGTGGCACTCCGGTGCGCGGCCAGGAAGGCGAGCCAAAGGCCGTCCATGGCCGCCGTCGTGAAGGAGCTGACGAGCGCACGGCGTGCCACTACTAGCGGCGGCAGCCAGTCGTTGTCCAAGTCGAAGCAGGGGAAACCGGGATCGCCATCCCACAGCAGCTCATACTGACAGTAGGATTCCTGATTGTGCCGAGCTGTTCGGGGACACTAACTTCCTGAACTTGTAGTCTCTACTCTGTAGGTACCCTCGTTTGGTGTACATCCTGATTGGTTAGTTGACAATGATTAATTTTAGTTGAAATGAAACGGGCGACAGATCCTGGGCTCATTGCTTGTTCTTCTGAAATCTGTGGGCTGTGGCTTGTCCGTGGCTCATTGCTTGTTCTTCTGAAATCTGTGGGCTCATTGCTTCTGGTGTACAGTGTGGAAAACTAGCCAATCTGATTGCCGTCGTCGTGACCTCAGTCAGCCTTCTGTATTTCATTTGTACATTGTGCTTTTTTTTTTTTTTTTTGACAATAAGTACATTGTGCTTGTTTGATTCGATCTCACAGGTGTGGGTTTTTTTTTTTAGATAAAGGAAATTTATTCCGGCCTCTGCAAGAGTTTTGCACTTAACCATTCATTGTTACAACGTTTCAGCAGCCACCAACTGATGAAGAAAAGCTCACAAAAAACATCAAAGTATGGGAGACTATAAATAAATTAAGCTCTAAGCCTATTAGAAAGCAACCATCCATTCTTGGCGAAAACCTCCATTACTAGTCTCCATCACTTGGAATGCCCTTCTCAAGTTTGGTTGGTCGGCCTCTTTGAGTTTTGCTATTGATGAGGTCAGCAATGTCAGCTGATACAGGGCCTAATACGTGCAGGGAAATGCTTCTTCTTCGGTGTTTCGTGCCTTTGTTGTGTAATGTGAACTTTTAGCATTTCTGAAATGATTTCTTTGTTTCTCAATCTTTGAACTGGAAACTGAGAACTAGAGTTGTGCCTTTGTAGTTCTGTCACTGCTGCATATATCTTACTGTGGAGAGAGAACGTTTAGCTGCTTTGGTGATAGCCCTAAGTGTCTCCTTGTCCGTGTAGGCCCTTTTTCAGCATTTAGTTTTATACTGGAGTTAACATTAGCGTCTAGTTGCAGGGACGCCGCATGGGTATGACAGACATCGGAGGCATCTCTGTCCCGCTACACAAAGAATACCGGCGTCTCGGGATTTGGTCGAGCCGAAGTCCTCAACAACAACGCCGACCGCTTGGTGTGAAATGGACCCAAAGCGGGGACCTACTCCTCCGTGATCGGCCTACAGGGGCCCTACACTGTCGTCCCCACCCGATCCCGGGGTGCACTCGGTCCGGAGCACTTGGGCGCCGTTACATGTCGATCTTCCTATGGTCGGCTCTCCGGAGGAGGCACCGACCACGGACAGAGGCACCGCCACGGGCTAGATGCGCCGCGGCGCAGTGCTACCTTTGTGATCAAGACACGAAACCATCGACCACGCCATCACCGCCGCTCCTTCTCCATACATCCGGTGGACCATCCCGGCGACGCCGGGGGTTGACGCCTCACAGTGGGTGGGGATCCATCCTCGACCGGTGGGAGCGGTGGAGACGGAGGTGGCACGGAGAGAAGAGGAAGGGCGCACACCCTCTTCGCCCTAGTGCATGGGAGCTTTGGAAAGAAAGAAACGCGAGATTCTTCCGATACGAAGCGGCCACTAGCGTGCAATTCCTCGCCAAAATTAAGCGGATCGCTGACCTATACATAGAGGCGGGGGGCACGCCACCTAGGGAATTAGCAAGCGCAGTAATCACCATGTGTAAAATGACAAGGGAGACGGTACCTATTGTAAATCTTACCCTCCCAAACGCGCCCGTGCGCGGTGTAAAAACTCTTCTTCTTAAATACAAAGATGCGCAAATCTTTTGCGTATTCGAGAAAAAAAAACATTAGCGTCCCAGTTTTTTTTAGAGCTTCACCCATATTTACCAGTTTGCTCAGTTGATTTGTATTAGCTTTGCCTTTGTTGGAAAAGGTAACTACAAAGGCTTATTGTTTCACTAATCACTACTGAAGAGCTACAAAGGCTTATTGTTCACTAATCACTACTTCGGTACCTTCTTGTTACGAAGCTGTGCAATATCAGGCTGGCACCTTCACGTGACATCGAGCCCCTAATACTGATCTCCAATACGGGAAAAAGCTTCTCCTTGTGTATGTTTGTGTCATAGAAGCTTTGCTAATGGGTCGTATGTATTTATAAGGGCCGGGCCGGGCCGTGAGCGTGGTTTTCAAGTTTCATACCGAGCTCTACTTTTTCCGCACCTTAAGTAATGGCCAATCCACATAATTGGTTTCCTGCGAATTGGCTTATAGTCCAATGGTAGGACGGTCCAGTGGGACGCTACCCACCAGGGTTCAAATCCGGGTGCTCGCACCTTTTCCCTCGGATTTTCCCAAGGATTTACCGGCGTTATGCATTAAGTGGTAAGCGACGTTCCCGTCGACGACGAGGCGCCTATGGTGACTTCGAGAATCTCCAGATCTCGCGGCCGCCCAGCCCTCCTTCTGAGGTGCTCATAGGGGTAGGGTTTGCGTACGTGTGTTCATAGGGGTGAGTGTGCGTGTGTGTTGTGAGTGTCTCATGGCGTGTACTGTGTCATTCTCAAAAAAAAAAAAAAAAAAAAAAAAAAAACATAATTGGTTTCCTAGTTTTGGTGAAACTCGTGTGTCTTCTGGAAGAGGCAAAAAGAAAACACGACTTGACACCAATTTATCTTATAAAAATACTCCCAATGCTTTTGAATTATAACAATTTTTTATTGTTGTAACTTATAAGTTATATTTTAGTTTAACTAAATTTTAGATTGTTGCAATGTCAAATGAAATTTATTAAATATAGGTATAATAGATGTTAATTAATACTGCGTTTCTCTATATACCGAAGTTAAAACTAGATTATTTTACTTATAGAACAATTGCAATATGTATAAGTATATTGTAGGATGAGGGAGTATGTGCAATGAATTGTGAAAAACAAATGGTAACTAGTTACATGCTTTTGGAAGGAGTTTCCTACTGCATCCGTTATATAAATCTTAGTCTTTTATTTTTTTTCATTCAACTTATCTTAAGTTTGACAAAATTGATAAAAAATATTGTTAACTAGAAAAATGCCCTTGGTGTTGCAATGGGTCTGTTTGATATAATCTAAAATGAAATTAAATTCATTTTATCACTTTTTACACATCATATCCGGTCCGATTCCGGCTAGATTGGGTCGGAATTGATACGTGTTCTTCGGCCGTTGGAGCTCCCGAGATGGCGTGCGGGGCTGCGGCTTCTCGCCGCGGCGGCGAACGGCGGCTTCGAGCAACGAGATGGAGGGAGGAGCCGTCGGGGAGGGGCGAGGCGGCGGCGCAGCGCGCAGCGGCGCGGGCGGCGGTGGCGGCGGCGGGGAGCAGGGGTGGAGAGGCCAAGAGCTGAAAACGATAGATATGTTTTATTTGCTTGCTTATCCCCTAGAGATTACATGCCTCTTGCTTATATAGCCCGACTAATGGGACTTGTAATCTAAGCAATCTCTATAAGGTTTCCTTATACGATCGAATACCTTTTACAAGCATATCCTAATTTATTCTTTCCTAATAAGGGTCTCCCTTTATAGATGAGATATCCCCTTACACACCAAAAATTACCTAAGATAATCCTAACTTGAATATGAAGCAACCGAATCGTGACGGGAGGGAAGGCGGCGGCGGCAAGGGGCGCCGCCCCTTGCACGCCAGCATCCCTGGCCCCTCTCGGGCTGGCGGCGGCCGTGTCGAGCCCATCTAGCCACTTTCGGGGTGGCCCAATTCTGGTTCATGACATCTCCCCACCGCTCGACGAGGCGGCGCGTCCACGTGCCGCCCAACCCACCATGTAGTGGCGAAGGGCGCCCCGATCGGGGAGGTGACCACCCAGCCCGGCGAAAGACGAGAGGACCGCGACTGTCGTTGTCGCCGCTGCGACACCGCGCCCTTGTCGGGCGAAAAGCGAAGTCGAGGTGGAGGTCGCCGGGGCGCATCGAACTTGAAGCTCAGCTGGCTGCACGGCGGACGTTCCGCCCATGCACGACGCATGACGGAGGCGCCGAGGGTCCCGGACAGCCTCGATCATCCGCGGGTCGGCGGAGGAGACGTGTAGGTGTAGGTCGCTTCGATCGCACCTTAGCATGGAGTCATCCAAGCAGACGACGTGTCGATCGACGTGGCGGCGAGGAGGTGAAGTCGGGGAGGCCCAGTGAGTAGGTCGGCGGGCGTGCTCACGGGCGGCCCGGCTGGATCTCTCCGCATCTTGCTGCACCGACGGTGACGCTCCCAATGCGGAAGAAGACGCCGCCATTGTTGTCGAGAGGAGGACGGTGGCACCCCGATCCGCTCGTCGGGCGTGCTGAAGGAGGAGGACGACGCCGGGAACGCCCTGATCCTCCCGGGGCAATTGGGGAGGTGGAAGCCCACTGCTCGCCATGCAATGGGGCGTTCTCCCATCATCATGAAGTCCCGGAGAAGCTCACGAGCGGCGGGGGATGTAGTAAGCGGTGGTAGTACCTCACGATGCCATAGTGGAGGCTCCACTCGCGGCCAGAGCCCCGCACCGATGGCGTTGGGAGATGATCCCGAGCTCCCTTGTTGGTCGCTTGGCCAGGTGCAGCTCGTGATCATGTCGTTCGACGTCGGGCCGTCGATGCCATCCATAGCAACAGCGAGACACCGGCGGCCTTGGTATCGCGATCAACCAGGGCAGCCATGATGTCGCCGTTGATGTTGCGGTGCAGCCGTGGTGGCCGGGCGTAGCCGGCCGGCACGGCCGGCGCCCGGTCGGCGTCGTCCGCTCGTCGTCGTTATCGGGCGGGCGAGGTCGATGGCCTCCTCCATCGAACGGGGCTCGAACCACTGAGTGCCGCCCGCGGTGGAGGTGCGCAAGCCCTCGACGGCTAGAGGCGACGCGGTGCGCCGGTCCCTCAAAAAATCCATGCGTGATGCATAGACCTCGGGCGCCGATGTAGTCGCCCGCCTTGCCCCGGGAGGGCCGCCGTATGCCCCCATGGCGTCGAGGTGTCAAGGGTCGGGGCGTGATGTCGCGGGCTCTGGTGAACTCGTCCCACTTCGAGCGGGGACTTCTTCTTGGGCAGCCGATGTACCCGCATCGCAGCAAAGACCGGTGAGGTGGAAGGCAACAGAACTCACGTATTAGTCCGGGTCGATGTCCAAGTTGAGCTCCTAAGAAGAAGAGCTCGACTGAATCCAGAGGTCGGGGTCGCCGGTGCCGTCGAACTCCCGGACTTGTAGGCGCCGTGGCGTAAGCGGGAGGGTGCAATGCCGCGGGTGGCGGCGACGGTCTTTGGCGCCGCGGTGGGCGCAGCATGAGGACAGAGCGGGCGCCGCGTGGCGCCGGGGGGAGGCGGGCACCGCGGGTGATGCCATTCGCCGGAGTCTGCGGCGACGCAGTGTCGGAGAGAGGAGGAGGAAGGGTACCTTGTCTTCTTGGTGTCGTCGAGGATGACGCCGATGACGGCCGGCCGCATCACGTCTGTGGCATCATCCTCCCTCAAGCCGGAGGATAGCGCAGCGGAGCCGACGCCGAGGTCCGGGCGGGGGAGGGCGGCCGCCGGGCTGCCGCTCGGGCCGCCTGCCCGGCTACGGGCATTTGCCGGCCGCAGGCCGCCCTCCCGCCGTGGTCGCCGTCGACGCGGGATCCTCGAGGTGGTGTAGGCGTGCTCCATACGATGGAGGCGGTCCTCCATGCCGCCGGGCGCTTTGCCGATCCGGCACAGGTTGGCGTCGTGGAGAGCGCCTTCGGGCGCCACGTTGAACCCTCCTTTATCTGGAAGCCATGGGTGGTGGAATCGCCCCCGTTCCGGATACCACCGCCGATTCCATTGGGTCTAGATTGGGCCTAATTGACACGTGTGAAAGGTCCCTTGTGGTTTTGGTAATTCAAGGACAACATTAGGTGGACTAATAATGTGTGATTGAGATAATACACGGAGATTAGTTCACATGTGGTGACGCAATGAAGGAGCTTTATTGCATATGAGACATGACATGGAGTCATGTGACCGAGGTGGTGAAGATCAAGACAAGGCTTGGCTTGATGGACCGTTGCAAGTGTGAAGGGCAAGTCGAGGCAATGAAGCGATGGACCGTGAGGCGGTGAAGCTTAGGCAAGACTTGGCACCGGCGGACCGACGCGAACGGTGAAGAGCAAGTGAGGTCAAGATCGATGGACCAAGAAGGTCATGTGATGATATGAAGTGGATCATATCATTCTTGATCGTGTTGGTGCATGTGTTGCATCGGCACTTGGAGATGGAGCGGAATGGAAATGCGCAAGGCAAAGGTATAACCTATAGGGCATTTCATTTAAGCGGTCATTGGTGCTTAGAGAAGTTTATGACCGGGTTTAGGATAGATGGCCGTATTATCAAGAGGGGCAAACTTGTTTGCATATCGGTCATCTAGTGCTACTTGAGCGATCTAACTTTTTGATGTGTTAGGATCGAGTGGCGTGGTAAGAGCAAGAGAAAATCCTTTGAAAATGATTGTGAAAATGCTAACACACATGCACATGGTGATGTACACTTGGTGGTGTTGGCACATTTGCAAATGAGAAGTTGTTTCGGTGTTTCTGGACACTTGGACTTCTCTTAGAGTGGAATACTGCTTTGATCTATTGTGAGTTGGATCAAGTAACCATGTGGGTTGTGTAGCCCTCTGAGTAAGCTTTCCATAGAGTCCAAGGTCATCGAAAATGGAGTTCGGATGAAGGAGATATCGCCGTTTTTTATCGAAAGCAGTTGGTCCGACCGGACGCGTGACCGGACCCGTGACCGTAAGCATGCAGGATCGATCGGACGACCGGTGTGTGGTTCCGGTCAAAGAAACAGAGAGCATGTTTTTTTCGTGGTCGCTTCTCGGAGTGACCGGACGCATGCACCGGACTCGTGGACCGACGCATGTTTGCTCGACCGGACGCATGCGCCAGGATTCTATTTTTGGGCAGGTTGGGTTTGTCGGTTCGATCGGACTCATCGACCGGACTCATGCATGAGTCCTGGTCGGCGCCGGCCCGGCCGCCTCAGAATTGCATGTTCCTCCCCAACGGCTCTATTTTTGGCTTGTGGCTATAAATAGATGTGGTGGTCGGCCATGGCTGGTGCTTAGCACCTTGGGGACTTTGTGTCCATGCTTGAGAGTGCTTGAGAGCCCTCCCACTCACTTGTGATTGATAGTGTTCATCCAAATCAAAGTGAGGAGTGATTCTAGTGCATTCGCGTTGAGAGATCGCGTTCGTGGCACTAGGTGATCGTGTTGCAAGCCGGGTGCTTGTTTTTCTCTTGGAGGTTGCCACCTCCTAGACGGCAGGTGGCAATAGACTTCGTGAAGCACGCGACGGAGATTGTGCGGTGCTCCGAAGGAGGATTTGTGAGAGGTTCGTGCTCACCTCGCGGATCGCGAAGAGCGACACTACTAGAGCGTGTCGGTGAGTACCTCCCCTGTGCGTGTGGTGTCTTGCGGTGCCTTGAGAGGCTCACTTGAGAGTGGTGTCTTGCGGTGCCTTGCGGGCGTGCCTTGAGGGGCAAGTGATCTGAGAATCACACCGAAGAACCATCTAGGTGAAACACCAAAGGAACCACCCAAGGTGTTGGTCGAATAATAACGAGGAGTAGGGGAAGTTGGCAAGCTTCCCGATACCTCGGTAAAAAAATCACCGGTGTCAACTTGTCTACTCTTCTCGGTGGTTTTGCATTCTCCAAATCACAAGCTTTGTATTTACTTTCATATATACCTTGTGCTTGTGCTTGTGGAGTAGCTCTTGTAATTACTAGCTTGTGTAGCTTGTTAGTTGTTTTGCTTAGTTTGTGTAGCTAAGTATTTTGAGCCTTTGGGTTAGGGGCGTGTGTCGCCTTGTCCTTAGTGCATCTAGTGAGCTTAGGATTGGCTTTGTGCTTTTGCTCATTAGAATTGTGTAGGAGCTCACCATTGTTTGAAGTACTAGTGCATAGGTTTGTGTGACCTTGCAATAGAAATCGTTAGGAGCTCAAGCTAGGCTTATCACCTTATTTGCTTTGTGTAGGACCTTTTGTGAGGTGATTTAGAGTCATAGCTAGAGGGGTGAAGTCTTGGCTAAACGAATAGTTTCTATTCCGCATCATATTTGTTTAGCCCGGCAAGAATTAGTTTTAGAAAGGACTATTCACTCCCCTTTCTAGTCCCCATCTCGACCCTACAACGTGTTCTTCGACCGCTGGAGCTCCCCGAGATGGCGACGGGTCGCAGACTTCTCGGCGGGCGGCGACGAACAAAGTACTCGAGCAACGAGATGGAGGGGAGGAGCCGCTCTGGGAGGGGCGAGGTGGCGGCGCGGGGGGGGGGCTGGGTATGCGGCGGGAGAGGGTGGAGGAGAGCGCTGAGCTTGGGGTGGAGAGGCCAAGAGCTGAAAACAATAGATATGTTTTATTTGCTTGCTTATCCCCTAGAGATTACATGCCTCTTGCTTATATAGCCCGACTAGTGGGACTTTGTAATCTAAGCAATCTTTATAAGGTTTCCTTTATAATGATCGGAATACCTTTTACAAGCATATCCTAATTTATTCTTTCCTAATAAGGGTCTCCCTTATAGATGAGATATCCCCTTGCACACCAAAAATTACCTAAGATAATCCTAACTTGAATATGAAGCAACCGAATCAGACGGGGAGAGGGAAGGCGGCGGCGGCAAGGCGCCGGCCCCTTTGCACGCTGCGCCCGCTCCTCCCCTCTCGGGCAAGGGGCGGCCGTGTCGAGCCCATCTAGCCACTTTCGGGGTGGCCCAATTCGTTCATGACAATATCAAATGTTTGTTATAGCAACAAGTAATCAATTTATTAGTCCTTACACCTCGTACAAATAATTTTTTTTCATGACAACAACAAATTGAAGTAATATATACATCAAAAGGATGGATGACATCAAGTATTATGTTATTTTCCTCAATTAAAAGTTTGAGAGTGCCTAAATGAAATACTCGAGGATATGATAGGATCCCAAACACATAATAGTGCATGCTTTTCTTATGATGTTGTTGAGTTTCCCATGAACCATGGGTTAAATACTCAATGTTAAAAAGGTCTCTTTGCTTGGTGAAAAGATTGCAAGTAGGGATGGATAGATAAGGATGAGCTAAAAGATATATCTAAAAAAAAAGATTTAGATAATTATAAGTTATTGTTAGCGCCCGCACATAAATGCATTATGGCGTTTTAGACACTCCAAGGTTGTTAGGATGATGACATGCCATTAACAAACCTGAAAAGAAATCCACTAGAGTCCATCAACCTTTTAAACTCATTCGCTCGAAACATATCAACCTTTTCTCTCATTCGCTTCTGAAATGTGGACATTAATTTGTCGGCTTACCATAAAGTTGCCTTGGAATCCTCTATATAAACCACCAAGGCCATTGTTCCTCTCATACCAATCATCATTTGGTTGATCAACAAGTTCAAGGATAAGTTAATCGAGCCTTGACTAAGGTAATAAGTCTACCTTGTTATTTTTGTAAGTTAATTCATTAATGGAGATGGTGATTGTTTAAGGATTGTTTTTCTTTATTTGGGAAGTAATAAGTCCTTGGTTGTGTCCATCTAATTTTGTATAGTTTTTAGAAAGTTCATGCATGTCATTGATTTTGTCAATTTGTAGGATTATATTGCGAATTAGATAGTACCTGAATCACTATGTGTGTGGAATCAATTTGAACATATAGATCATTAGCAATGTCAAATGGATCGAAAAAAAAGTGAGCATGCACAGGGGAGTTGCATGGATCACCATCAACACTTTTGATTACACAACAAGAATAAGCAATTAATGAGTTTTGGAGGAGAAGACAAGAGGAAATTGAGAATATAACAAACTTCAACCATCACAATTTACCCATGGGAAATATTGAAGAAATCATCGAGCCAATATTGGTAGTGTCATGACATCATCCGACACTCCACCATATGTGACAAAGCTATGTGAGCTATTTGTTCAAGAATTGGCGAACCGTGCTTGGATGTGTGCCTCATCCCATGGCCGCTTCACTATACTCGAATCGGATATCAAAGAGGCCATTAATGCTACCAAGCCTTATTTTTTTTTTCCTCAATGGTGTTGTCCAAAGGCATGGGACAAATCCTCGATCGGAATCAATGTCCAACAATACGTCCCAACTTCTCAGAGGTTCATAAGATAACTTTTTGAAAGTCCAATTTTTCTCCATTATCATAACTCATTTAACATGGAATCTTCACTTCCCTATTTTTGTTTCAGAAACACGGGTTTCTTGCATCAAGCTCGAGAGTACTAGAGCCGCCACACCAACCACATTGACTCCTCTCTTCGGGCCATGGACAAGTCACTTATGGTGATCACCAAAGTATTGTTGTGCGTAAATGCCCTAAGAATTATGATTGTGCAAGTGGTAACAACATTCATTCTAATAAGGATATGGTGGTTTCGAGTCTACATTGCACAAATCTGGGAAAGAAGACTCACAAGTTCCCCGAAGATGACCATGTTCCTCCAATTAGCACTACATTGGAGATGAAGAATGATGAAGATATCAACAACATATCTACCACCCGAACTGGTAGCACTAAAAAATAAATAAAATCCAAGATGATCATTTATCAATTGTATCATCAACTACTTTGATAAATGATATGGTGTGAGCATCAACTATGTATGCATGCCCTACATATAGAAATAAGTTATGGGAAGCATTGTCTTGAGTTTTGTGTGAGTGGACTTCACTTGTATTTCCATCCACATTTATATAGTTTAAAGAATAAAGGTTGCCTCTTCTTTTTTTAATCCAATAGTCACACATATTCCATTTGATGCATCGGAATATAAATCGAAGGATCAAACATAGCCGTGAAGACAAGTTGTGTTTATATGAGAAGACAATTTGTTTCTCATACAAGTGGACTTGATGGGATCAGGGACTTGATGAGAATACGACGCACTTGGCAAATCTTGCAACAAGAACCATGTTCATGAAACAGTTGGCAACTTTTTAGTTCAAGAGAAGTACGAGGGTATACAAATTTTAACACCAGCTCTAAGACAGCTAGGCAAAGTACAATATAAACTTCTTATTTCAGTTATTATGAGCCATATTATCTTTCCTTCAATATATTTTATGTTGACTTGTTGAGCAACTTTTTCCATGGCATACCTTTCTACGCATGCTTTAGCAGCCTTCGCGAATGTTTTGATCGCAGCAAAGATCTTGTACATTCTTGATTGACCAAAGAGTTGCCGCTTGGTCGAATTCTTGCAACTACCCAAAGATTCCGATTAAAATCTGAAGGTCCGTTGCTCAATTTGTTATGAAGTCGCGTGCAATATCAGGTGGCACTTCACGTGACACCCCAGCCCCTAATACTAATCTCCAATACGGAAAAAAAAGCTTCTTTTGTGTATGTTGGATCCCATCCTTTAAGTACTTTCTTTTGCACAACCCGTCTCCTAGATCAATTAAAGAATAAATAATGCGTTGTTAACCCTAGAACATTCATGTTTCAAAGACGATTGGCGGAGAACTTGATTCGCAATATTTTCATTGCTCATGGATGTGATGATTAAGCTACTACGCATACAAAAGTTATTTTACTTTACAATGGTTGACTGTCGATCAAAAAAGTACACCGACATATGTAGAAACACAACAATTATAGCACAATTTGTTGTGGCCTTGAAGACTAGTAGCACGACACAATTTCCTCCAACGATTTTCTTTCCTCGTTTTCTTAGTTCAAGAGCAAGAAAAAGATCAATACCCAAACCAATGATGAAAGGTACAAATGTTTCCGCAGCATGGAAAAATAACAGACGCCTAGCGACCTTATATCTTTTACTATTCCACAAAGAATATGAACTGGATTCAATCATTCTAATGAAGATCTCACCTAAGTTGTGATCTAAAAACAACCAAACAAGACCATTGAACACCAAAGGTTATCACACACATGGACAAGAGGGGAAATATAAGCACAAAATATTTAAAGTAAAACATATTATCTTTACAATTCTTTCAGTTTTATTCATAGTGCTATGGTCTAGACACTAAAACAAGCCAAGTGGCCACAACTTCCCCGGAGAGATGAGAATAGAGACAAGAACGAGGTTCTACTCCTTTTGACTTTATGACTAAGAGGGAGTGACATCCCTGGTATACACCATTCAGTAAGCTGACAACTCACAAAAAACCTAAGATGGAAAACTCATTGGTAACATATGAATTAATTTACCTTTTCCTTTGCAAAACACACGATATAAGACCTTTCTAAAAGTTCCTTGGTTGCATCCACATGCCCTAATGTCCAAGAAGAAGGGTAATCAGAAATTCAGAAAAGTAACATAAATAAATATCCTACGCATCTTTGCCATGTAATAATTCCCTGTGGGGGAAATCCTCCCGGGTACCCACAACACGAGACATGGGCCGCACCAACAGAGGGTCTGACCCATGAGATGAAGTCGTGCGGCACATGCGTTGCCCGGCGTGTACCGCATATTGTACCATATTGCTTACCAAGGCATGTAACCTTGTCCACCAGACTATATAAGGTGGGCAGGGACCCCTCTCAATCACAACTCATCTCATATCATGTACCAGATCATACCTTATTGTATACGACAGCCAATATATAAAACAGAGCACAAAATGTAGGGTTCTAGTAAAACCGTTTTACGTCATGCCGATAGGCCGAACCTAGATACACCGCGTCGTCGTGGCCTCTCGTGTGTCGTCGTATATATCTTCGACATTCCCTGACCAAAATCTCAAAAATATGTATTTCTTTTGACCCAAAGGTCTTTCTGCAATGGGGCCATATCTTTGCACGTCGAGTGCACATTAGCGATGTTTGGGATGAAACCTTTGGTATCGTTGCGATTCTGAATTACAAGTTTGGGCCGTGCAGCACTGTTAGAGCCGAATGTGATGCGAGCTTCAAAACAGTTTGTAAATGCTGATGGCAGCACAGAAGGATCTGTAGATATTGCAATCATCATTTGGAATGGGGATCAATTGTTGTTTTTCAGGGCGTACCATATGCAATAATAGCTGCCATGCAGAATGTTTAGCAATCGTAGCATTATTGTTAAATGTGAGGATTTGAAGCTACACAAGGTGCAGTTGTGGTCTGATATCTTATCACGGGTGAAGAACAAGTTGAACACAAGGCCACGAACAGGGCATTGTATCTACTTCCTCAAAACAGTAAAGACAAAGTATGAAGAGTTTGATGTTATCTAGAAGCGGCGGAACCTGATGTTCCTTGTAGATCAACTTCCCAGGGATGCTTTCACAGTTGGGAAAGCGCTGGGAAATTGTATTCTTATCTTATGGGACACCCACTTTTTAGAGTTTCGAATACCCATGAAATAGATTTGATCATCAATAATGAATTTGGTACGGACTGTTGTCATTGCATTAACTTCTCTTTTGCTTTTGTTATTTACATGAAAGTGTGGTAGAAAGAACTACATATAGTTTTTTCTAACACACTTTAGATTTTTTTATAGCTTTTGAGAACTTGTTACGCTCACTAGCTTTTGTGACTTCCGCTGCTGGGAGGTCAATCTTTGCCTATTAGGCAAGAGGATAGCAAGTTCGAAATTCTATCTAGAAGGCTTTCCACAAATTGAGAATTGGCCGTAGAAGGATTGAATCACCGTTAGCACGCCAAGATCTGCCTTCCCTTGAGGAAACAATATCTCTCTCTAGAACTTGCTGGAACCTAAACTCACTCTAGAACATGCTTCAAACAAGCTAGAATTGCATCAATGGAATGAAAGGTACAAACACGTTAAATCTGTCTTGATTGTGTTGCCTTCTCTTTTGTTTTTGTTATTTACTTGAAACTCATTGAATGTTTGCTTTTCAGTTAAACTTTTGCAAGTCTATGTTCACAATACAATATACCTATTTCATATAAAAGTGGACAGAGAAAAGAAACTGGTCGAATTCCAGAGGAATGTGGATTCTCTTTCCCCAAATACTTGTTGAAGTGTAAGCACTTCGCTATACCCTCACCAGCTGTGGCGAGGGTACCCTCTCCCAACAAGGCGAGGGTACCCTTTCCCAGGTGAGGGTTGTGCTTAGGCTTAGTCTCATACAGGAATGGAAAGTGGAGGGGAAGTTTCTGGATGAGTGGGGAGAGTCCCCCTTTCCCCTCCCCTTGGATTTTATTTTTCATATAGGTGGGAGGAGAAAATTTTCCATCCAACCCCTTCGGTTCATAAATTTATATGTTGATCCCTAGATGCATTAGGCAATGTGCTTTTTACATGGATGGGGGTAGGTGTTGCTGTCCCAATCCCCAACAGTAGCCCCTTAGCCACTAGGTTTTGGTTGGTACAAGAGAGCCTAGTTGCTACAATAATAAAAATGCACAAGAGTACATTCCCCGGTTGATCCTTTTCTTCGATGAGTATCCCCGGGGCAGGAAGTGCTTCGACAACAGGCACTAGGAGCCATGATATGATGATGATGACTTGTCGACCGCGAAGGTCAACGACTTAGCTTCTGCCGACTCAGTATGTTGGGGGCCTTCCGAAAGGTCCTAGATGGCTAGAGGTGGGTTGAATAGGCTATTAAAAAAAAAAATCTACAAATGTACTAGAGCAACTTTGTTAGTAAGACAAAAGGATAAAATGTGGTTGCTCTAGCTCTAAGGTTATGCAAGCCACCTATTTGACAATTCTAGTTGATATTAAATCTTATTCACACAATGAACAAGATATATGCTACACAATCTTAATTGGCAACTAGATCAACTAATAACAACTAAGACAGTTACTCAAGTAACTGAACCCCCCCGCCCCACACACACATGCGTGCTTGCAGATTTGTCTTCCCAACGGCATCAATGTTGTTGCCTTCCCATGATTCTATTTGTTATAATTTGATCTTCTATAGAAGACCTTTTTGTAAAAGCGGGTACTGTGATGTGATGTACTCCTCCATCCCAAATTATAAGTCGTTTGACTTTTTAACAATAAGTTTGACCACTTGTCTTATTCAAAAATTTATGCAAAATATCACTTTTTTTTTTGCAAAAGGCTTTCTTTTTATTAGTATAAGTTCTTAAAGAATTACTTGAATTTGACAATATTTACGCAATTTTTTTTGAATAAAACGAATGGTCAAACTTGGAGCCAGAAAAGTCAAACGACTTATAATTTGGGATGGAGGGAGTATATGTGAGTGAGCAACAGACTTTGCTCGATCTAAATTATAAATAAACACTCCCTCCATTCAGAGAAGAATGTACTCACATTTTGAGGATCAAAATGTTTCTAGTTTGACCAAAGTTATGCGAAAAATCCTAATGTTTATTATGCAAGATAAATATCATCATTAGATAATAAACCGATTTAGAAACAATATTGTAAATACTATTTCTTATAAACTGAATTAAACTTGAACTATTTTAACAAGCAAGAATACCATATCTGCATTCCATGGACGGAGGACGTATAATAAGACGAACTGACCTACACAGAAACTTGGAGCTTGTGATTAAAAAAAAAATGCTTACCGACAGGCCTGCTGACAAACTATTACATCCACGATGTCATACAGTACACTAGAAAACACTAAATTCTTAGAAAAATATCCAGGCTAGGCTTCATCCATGGATAAAACGTGGGTTTGACTTGGATACCATCAGAGTAGCAGGCCTTTGGTTATTGTCGTTCGCTGAAATTCTAACCTATGGATGTACGGAGCATTACTGCAGTTCCATTAGTAACACAATTTTGTGAAAAATGCTGAACATTTCTTTGGCATCCAACTCCCCCCGAGTCCCCGTTTAAAAATGCCGCCAGTCTAAAAGGCACGGCTTGTGCCATCGCCACCACCGTGGATGCTGTGCCATCGCCACCACCGTGGATGCTGCTAGCTAGTTCAGTGAAAACTAGAGCAGCGCCTGCCTGCCGGCCGGCCCCTATTTCCCAGGAGCCTCCCACCCGCGGGCACCACGAGTTGCCGTCTCTGATCTGGTAAGCGCCCGCTCACTTCACTCGCTCGCTTCCCCCTGTGCTCGCGACAGAGCAGGCGGCGGTACTTCCTGCTGTGTGTTGCTTGTTGTTTGTTCGAAAGAACCGCGGCTCCGTCATTGGCTTCGTTCCTGCTGTCTTGTCTGTTGCATTCTCGCATTTGCTTCCCCCACATCTGCCGTACTTCTCGTGTTCTTGGCAGCGCGGGCTCTCAAATTGAGAGAGTGGTGTTCAGGAACGAAGCAAATCTGATGGCTGTTTCATTTGTAGCCCACCTGATATGAGATTACTACACAGTGCCTAGGAAGCTGCTTGTTCTTGGGTGGTGCCGTCGGTGGAGTAGTGCAGACTGCAGAGGATCTCTTGCAAGTTGCAATTGCAACCGAGGTGCGTGCCCATTTTTCTTTCAAAATAAAAAATAAATAAAAGAAATCCGAGGTGCCCATCAGCCCATGTGGTGGCTGGTGGTGCGCATTGGGAAAGTGCTTCTGTTTTCGAGATCGGATCCCATGTATGCTTCTTTGTTCGAGATCGGTTTCCATGTATGCTTATATGTTCGAGATGGGATCTGATGTCGTTGATACTATGGCTTATGTTTGTGCATTGACATACCTGTATGTAGGAGTTGCCTTAAAAAAACCTGTATATAGTAGATATAAAATGATCTTCGACTGACCTCTATGCAAAATTTCAGGAACGAGATGAAGCTAGTTTTCTGGCATTGGTTTTGGCTATTCTTCATGTTATTACTTTCGACATCACAGGGTTTGAATTCAGATGGCCTAGCTCTTCTTGCTCTGTCCAAAAGCCTCATACTGCCAAGTTCCCTAAGGTCCAACTGGAGTGCTTCTGATGCAACTCCTTGTGCATGGTATGGTGTTGGTTGCACTGGAAGGAACAGAGTGATTTCTCTTGACCTATCATCATCAGAGGTTTCAGGTTTTATAGGACCAGAAATAGGGCATCTGAAATATCTGCAATTTCTCTTTTTATCTGCTAACAACATATCTGGTTTGATTCCTCTAGAATTGGGCAACTGCAGTATGCTTAAACAATTGGATCTGTCCAAAAACTTGCTTTCTGGCAATATACCACCATCATTGGGCAACCTCAAGAAATTGTCAGCACTGTCACTGTACCAAAACTCTTTGAGTGGAACAATACCAGAGGAGTTGTTCAAGAACCAGTTACTGGAGGAAGTGTACCTAAATGTGAATCAGCTCAGTGGCTCGATACCCTTCTCGGTTGGTAAAATGACAAGCCTTAAGTTATTGGGGTTGCAGGAAAATAAGTTGTCTGGAGTTTTGCCGAGTTCAATTGGCAACTGCACCAAGTTGGAGGAGTTGTACCTATATGATAATCAACTGAGTGGCAGTCTTCCAGAAACTTTGAGTGACATCAAAGGCCTCAGGGTTTTGGATGCCGCTAACAATAGCTTCGCAGGCAGGTTCTCGTTCAGTTTTGAGAAGAACTGCAAGCTAGAAAGATTCATCTTGTCATTCAATAATATAAATGGTGAAATTCCATCATGGCTAGGGAAATGCAAGAGCTTGCAGCAACTTGCATTTGTCAATAACAGTTTGTCTGGTACAATTCCAACTTCTCTAGGCTTATTGAGCAACCTCACACATCTTTTACTTTCTCAAAATTCCCTGTCTGGGCCAATACCACCTGAGATCGGTAACTGTCGGTTGCTGCAGTGGCTAGAGTTAGAAGCAAACCAGCTGGATGGCACTGTTCCTGAAGAGATCGCAAATTTACAGAACCTGTCAAATCTCTTTCTGTTTGAGAATCGTCTAACAGGAGACTTCCCTGGGAATATTTGGAGTATCAAACCCTTGAGAGTGTCCTTATTTATAGCAACAGATTCACAGGGAAGCTACCTTCAGTGTTAGCTGAGCTGAAGTCCCTAAAGAACATCAAACTGTTTGATAATTTATTTACTGGAGTCATACCACAGGAGCTGGGTGTTAATAGCCCCTTGGTCCAGATAGATTTCACAAACAACAGTTTTGTTGGTGGTATACCACCAAACATTTGCTCAGGAAAAGCATTGAAACTTTTGGACTTGGGGTTAAATCGTCTCAACGGTAGCATCTCATCCAATGTTTTGGACTGCCCAAGTCTGGGGCGAGTCGTTGTCAAAAACAACAGCCTTGATGGGTCTATTCCTCAATTTATAAACTGTGCAAATCTAAGTTATATCGATCTGAGCCACAATTCCTTGAGTGGTAACATTCCAGCAAGCTTCAGCAGATGTGCAAACATTACTAATATAAACTGGTCAAACAACAAGCTTTATGGGGCAATACCACCTCAGATTGGAAACTTAGTGAAGCTGGAAAGACTTGACCTCTCACACAACATATTACATGGTTCAGTCCCTGTGCAAATTTCCAGTTGCTCCAAGTTGTACTCACTTGATTTGAGTTTTAACTCTTTGAATGGTTCGGCCCTCAGCACAGTAAGCAACCTGAAGTCTCTGAAAGAACTACGATTGCAAGAGAATAGATTCAGCGGAGGCTTGCCCAATTCTCTCTCACAATTGGAAATGCTTATTGAGCTACAACTTGGTGGAAATATTCTTGGGGGTAGTATCCCTTCATCATTAGGACAATTGGTGAAACTGAGTACAGCCTTCAACCTTAGTAGCAATGGTCTAGTGGGTGATATTCCACCACAATTGGGTAATTTGCTGGACTTGAAAAACTTAGATTTGTCATTTAATAATCTCACAGGAGGCATTGCTACATTGCGAAGTCTACGCTTTTGGAGGCCTTGAATGTTTCTGACAACCAATTTAGTGGACCAGTCACAGATAATCTTCTTAAGTTTCTGAGTTCCACACCAAATTCTTTTAGTGGAAACCCAGGCCATTGTATCTCTTGCAACACCAGTGATTCTTCTTGCATGGGGAGCTAATGTTTTGAAACCTTGTGGTGGGTCAAAGAAAGGAGGAGTGCATGGCCGATTCAAAATTGTTCTCATAGCTCTTGGTTCATTATTTGTGGGAGCAGTGCTGCTACTTATACTCTGTTGCATCCTTCGGAAATCTCGAGACCGGAAGAACAGTGAGGAAGCAGTCAGCAACATGTTTGAACGTTCCTCATTTAAACTAAATGAGGTTATTGAGGCTACTGAAAATTTTGATGACAAGTATATCATCGGTACAGGTGGTCACGGCACTGTTTACAAGGCAACATTGAGGTCAGGGGTGTTTATGCTGTAAAGAAACTTGTGATTTCTGCACACAAAGGTTCATACAAAAGCATGGTTAGAGAACTGAAGACACTTGGTAAAATTAAGCACAGAAACTTGTTAAATCTGAAAGAATTTTGGTTCATAAGTGACAATGGATTCATACTGTATGATCTTATGGAAAAAGGTAGCCTTCATGATGTTCTGCATGTAATTCAGCCAGCACCAGCTTTGGAGTGGTGTGAGAGGTATGAGATAGCTCTCGGCACCGCTCATGGACTATCATATCTTCACGATGACTGCTGCCCTGCAATCATTCACCGTGATATCAAGCCAAGTAATATACTGCTGGACAATGACATGGTGCCACATATTTCAGATTTTGGCATTGCAAAACTCGTGGACCAGCCTTCTGCTGCTCCACAGACAACTGGAATCGTCGGCACCATTGGATATATGGCCCCCGGTATGGTTGAAACAAAACACATTCATAACTGTTAATTTTTTCCTCACTAGCATGTATACATTGATTGGAAATTTAGGATTCAGAAACGTTTCATGTAGCGAAGCAATTATTTGAAATCTCCATGTACTAGAATTGTTTTGAGTAATCTGAGTACAAGTATAGGCATTACCAATTACATCTCAGAAGATAAAAGTCATGGAGAAATGTACAAACAGTAGTAAATCCCTCTGGACAAAAGAAATTCACTATATGTATTATTTGGAAATTCAATTTGTCAGGCCATGGCATCCTTGTTGTTATATATGTAAATACTACACTTAAAGTTCTGCTACTGTAGGTTAGCATGTTGGAAGCTTGAGACTACACCACACTTTTATATGAAAATTTGGTCTTCAGAATAGAAAACGATGCATACCTGATTAGCATGTTGTAATCTTGAGACTGAAAATTTGGTCTTGAGAACACACACTGATGCACACCTAATGAGCCTGAGCTATCTTGCAGAGTTGGCATTTTCCACCAGGAGCAGCACGCAGTCTGACGTGTACAGCTACGGCGTGCTGCTATTGGAGCTGCTCACCAGGAGGACGGCGGTGGATCCTTCGTTCCCGGACAGCACAGACATAGTCGGCTGGGTGTCGTCGAGGCTGAACGGCACCGACGAAATCGAGGCCGTCTGCGACCCGGCCCTCATGGAGGAAGTCTTGGGCACGGTGGAGATGGAGGAGGTGCGCAAGGTCCTGTCGGTGGCGCTCCGGTGCACGGCCAGGGAGGCGAGCCAAAGACCGTCCATGGCCGCCGTCGTCAAAGAGCTGACGGATACACGGCCTGCCGCCGCCGCCGGCCGGTCGTTGTCCAAGAAAAATCAGGGGAGACCGGGATCGCAATCCTACAGCAGCGCGTACTAATGGTGACAGTAGGATTTCTGATTCAGCCGTGCTGCTCGGAGGCTCGACTTGCTGAATTCTCGATTGGTTAGTTCACAACGATTAGTTTTTTTTTTTTTTTTACAGCAAACGAATGGTTTTAGTTGAAATGAAATAGATGCGCAGAGATATGCTGGGCTCGTGTGTGAAGCTGCACTTGGTCTTCTGAAATTTGTGGCTAGCAACGCACGAAAATATTTCCTAGTTATAAGTAAAATATCATTGTTTCCTTTATGAAAAAATATAATTGTTGCCTTGTTGGACTGGAGCTGCCCTGAATCGTATTGTTTACCTTTTCTACTACTACTACTGTCTACTCCTATATCTACTTGTTCATTTTGTGGAGACGCCAGGTCCCAGACGCATGAAAATGTGAGGGAACAGAGTTAGACGCCAGCCTTAACGGTCTACACGGACTCCACCAAGCCAATATTGAGGTTCCCTCCAATTTAAAGAGTAAATTGGCTGTAGAGAGCATCTGCCCGACCCACGGCGTCCCACGTCGTCATTTTTTCGCCGTCGTCGTCCGATTTTGCATCAAGGGATCAGCAGCGTTGACCCGTTCCGCTCGCGGTTCCTGGCGGTCGCCGCACGGCGAAGGCCAGCGTTGGGTCGCGCCAGTGCCGCTGTCGTCCATCCATTGGCCCGGCGCCCAGGTCCCACCTGTCGATTCTGGTGGAGCGGGTGGAATGGCTGTGGTCGGGCGCGTTGTCGTCGCCCATTGGCCGTCGGGGCTCCAGCGTGTCGGTCATTTTCTGCTGCGAATTTCGGCCGTTTGGCCGGCCCGCGGATCGTGGGCCCTGGCGTACAGTCCTTTGGCGTGGCTTCCGTCTGTCTCGGTGCGTTGTCGAGCCCTGGTTATTTGGGTCGGGTCGCCACGGGGCCCCGGCGTGTGGCGTCTTGAAGCGCGGATCGCTCACGCCAGCGGCGAATGGGCGGGCGGCTCTCTACGCCGTTCCTGCTCGTGGGGACGCTGGCGTTCCGTGTCTTTGTGTGACCCGCTCGCCCGATGTTCTGGGTACACGTGTTCGGTCTCCGTTGTTTTTAGGGCCTTGATAAAATCAGCTCCGTCTCTCCGTTCTCGACCGCCCGCCGTCCTTCTTTGGGTGAGTTCCTTTCTCTCCCCCCCCATGTCTCCGCCCGACCTGCTCCTCTCGCCCATCGTGCCGCCCGTCGCTTGCGGATTCTAACCCGTTGCTTGTTCACGTGCTTGTTGCCGCTCGGCTCCGCCGCCCGGCGGCGGTGCTGTGGCTTTTCCCGGATCGGCCCTGTCCAAGTCCGCATCCGCTCTGAAGCTGCCCGCGGGACCGTCTTGCGACGCTGTCGGAGAGGAGGGGGGTGGACGCCGGTGGGAGCGCTGTCGGGTTCGGAGAAGCGATTCGCGTGGTTCTGAGCTGGTATGTCTGCCGTGCTCCCCTTCTTCGCATTCCAGTTATTTCTATGCGAGCATTGTCTCCGCTCCCCGGTGCCGCGGCGCTTCGTGGTTTTTTCAGGTGCTTGCCGTCGAGATCCAGCTCCGCTGCCAGCTGCCGAGGAGGCCGTGTGCGGTCGCCGTCGGAGAGGAGGAAGGGGCGCGAGTGCGAGCGCTGTCGAGCTCGGGGAAGCAGTCCGCGTGCTCACTGCTGGTACGGCTCCTTTCCCCGTCCTTTCGCGATTCTAATACTTCTCCCCTGTGGGTCATTTTCTGTGTGGTGTCCAGTAACTCAGTAAGAGCTTCGTCACTTTCTTTAAACAATATATGTTGCCATCTGGAAGGCTTCTTTGATATATATATCTTAATCTGAAAAGTTTTGGTAATAATAATATCCTGCAAAAGCAGAACGTTACAGCAGCACAACGTAGGACAACTGAATCTTTGCACAGGCAAGGGAAAAAAAATGAACCTAAGTCTGCGTTAATGCACAGCCATGTGCTTCTGATTTCATTCTTTCTACTAAACAATAATGTTTGATTATGTTCCTTGGTAATATAAGGAGTAACTGACAACAGGGACAGTTTATTTCCCGAAATTCTCCAATCACTAAGGGGCATCAAAAAGAATATGCAGACAAAGGGGTTAACAAATTTTCTACTCATCAACCACTACAACAGCCAATGATTTCTCTCTTGACCACATAAAAAATAAAGCAGAAAAATCCCTTCTACATGCTAATGATATCTCATATAACACACCAGCATGCATAAAAAACACATAGCAGCTGCTACCTGATTAAACTTTCAAGTATAGTTAGGTTCATGGAAATCAGGTCTCGCCTATTCAACACTAAAATTGGTCACTCTCTTCTCAATTTTGATTAATCAGTTTGCTATCGAACACCAATGTTTCTCCTTTTTTTAAGCAACTATTTGCTTGCGAAATTTATAGTACCACATAACAGAAGTTTTGATAACAAATGAAGGGAACAAAATAGTTGAGACAAAGGTCATGAATACCTGATGAACTGGAGTACAATGCAACTCCCTTCAGATGCACCAAACTGAACAAAAAAAAGAAAACTTTCTTTTTTGTTGTGGTATGCAATCATGACCTTCGCAAATAAAAACTGTAACAGATGATTAAAAAGAATTGTTTAGATAGGATGCTAATTTTGCTTTTTATAACCTTTTCTCTCTTTTGTGTTAATTTCTTATCAAATTCATTTTACAGATTAAGACAAACTGTAATTTTTGTTTTACTCTTATCTCCATTTATTATTTTTTTACAACTTATATCTCCCTTTTTAGTTGCTTATTATATGATTCTAGATAGAAAAGCCCTTTTTGCTTCTCTTTTTTAGCGTGATCGGCTACTTTCTTTAGATGCACAATTCTTTTAGGTAGTGCGCACAGATGCTTGAAGGTCAAGGCAAAGATGCCTTGAGCAATGCTATCTGTCTATTTCGGTGCCTCTCATACTAAATCCTGGTTTCAGTCCTACACAAAAAGTTGGAAATGGCAAACCAAGAGCCTAAAACTTTGTGTAGGACAACTTTAAAAAAAAATGGAGCATGACAATATATGAGGGATTCATTGGATTGCTATCAAACACTAATGCTTTTCCGTCCCTTTCTAACAAATCAATTAAAATAATTGGTGTTACGTGGGACATGACGTGTAATGGCTGTTTAAAGACTGAATGTTGTATGCACAGTTATAGATTCGAGAGGTCCTTTGTGGATCTCTTTGAAGAGCTGTTCTTCTATGGTTTATCCCATCATGAGCTGTTCTGTCTTTTTCTTTGTAATGTTTCTTAAAATGCGAGGTCGCCCGGCCGCCCAACGGCTTCCTCTTTACTGGAGAGTCATGTATGTACCTGCTCTACACGTTTCCATGGTGTCATATGAGGCGTAGATAAATACCCCTCTGCATAAAGCCTTATTTTGTTTGCCTTTTGTGGTTATCTCGCTTAGCTTCTTCAAGGGCGCTTGACCCCGGTCCTTCAAACCCGGCAGAAAAGAAAAGCGTATGTGCTTTGCTCTTCAAGCGTTTATTAAATTTTGATGCATTAGTAAACAATCTTGATGAATTGTATCTACACAGTTGTCACATCCTTGATACATACCTTCCTGTACGAGTTTCCATTAGTTGCTACACTCTTCATGCATAGCTTGATGCACAGGATGTATGCCGATTATCGCAGTCTTGGGTCCACCTGGTGTGCGCCTTTGATCCATTTTATTATGCGGGCGCCATCTAACTTCTTCAGCAATGTGCGGTCGACTTCGACCTTGGGTCCACCCGAGCGCCACTTACCGACTACATCCGGGTTCCTTTGCCTCTGAAGCCTCAATACCCCATATTGCCTTCGTAGTGGCATGGTCACTCTTATCTATTGTCGACTTTGCCGCATGCAATGAAAACATTGATGTTCTACACGTAATTTGTGTACGTCGAACTCATTTGGATGTGTACGCATTACCTTGAAAAAAGACTTGGTTTTCGTGTGAGCGAACGCCTCGTGCTATAATAATTATTACTATTTTTAGCATCCTTCCTTTGTTCATGGGGCCATTCACCGCGCGCGTGGCGCGCGCCATTCACTAGTGTAGAAAGATGAGAGACGACCTGGCCAGGACGTCGCCACAGCGTGGACACGTCGACGGGGATCCCTGGCCGTCCGATCTTGTGTTGGATGGACAGCATTTGGTTTGGCCGGGGCCCGCCCGCTGGGGCCGTTGGGGCCTACTCGGTTCGCTCCACGACGCGCTCAGCACGAATCACCGTTCGACAACAGCACCAGCTCGTGCCCCCACAGCCCATACCATGGTCCCTGTCCTGCACTGCTCGTCTCGCATTTTACCACGCCTCTCCTCGAATCTGGCTGGATGGCAACCCAGAGAACCTGTCCTCTTCTATCTCCCACCGTGCTCGCTCCCACTCCATCCATGAATCCCGTAGAGGAGCTCTCAGATCTCGAGCTGTTCGCAGACGACGATAGGTTCCCAAAGGTAACAGATCTGACACCCCTCGTCTCGAGTGAAGTCAGACTACAACGTTCTTGCTTTGAATCCGACCATCTCTGTCTTCTGCGTTCGTAGGTTCCTTAAGGTTTTAAGCGTCAGCCGGAGAGCTGTTCCTTCTGGCCGCACAGGAGCTCAAGCTGCATGTCCAGTCCGAGATCACGGAAGATGCCGACGGCGACATGTTCACCACGGAAATAGTCGTCGGAAATCTGCCGCTCCGAACCGCATCTTCTAGAGGAACAAAGAGATTCATTGGGGAGGCTGCACGTACCAAGAAAAAATCGATTGAGAATGCATACCATACTATAATTGAGTTCCTTGAAACTGAACAGAGAATCACGGTCGATGACTACAACGCTGAGAAACTTTCAAAACTTAAGCGAGAAAATCTTTGGTACACAACATGGCTGATGCTATTTGAGGACAAGACTGAAAAGTTAAAAAAAAGCTCTAGACAAAAAACAAAATAGTCTCCGTCGGTTCTTCATATCGTTTGAGTCCGTGCGACGCGAGGCTTCAGACAATCTTCGAGTTCTTTCGCCAACACAGGGGCCCTCTCCTTCAAAGATAGTACCACCTTCGTCGTGGAACTCCCTTATTCTATGTAAGCACTGTGTATTATTATCGTTGACATCTATCCAGCTTGTCTGTATGTGCGGGCGGCCAGTTCCCGCGCGCGAACGCGCGCGCTATTGACTAGTACGTTTTATTTTTGACAAAACTCTGCCAATCCAGGGGCACCACGTAGAATGTCTTGTATATACTACGCCTATGGAGGAGGTATATACTTCCTTTTCTCACTGTTATATTGCATTGTAAATTTTGGAAATCATAATAAATTGTATTTCCACGATGGAGGAAGTCACTCTAACCTAGTGGGACTAACATGATCCTCTTCCTTTTCTCATCTATAACGGGATTCATATAGGTATCCAAAGTAAGAGCAGGTACAATAATATACCTCATGGCTTAAAGCCAAGACACACCAGCAAATATGTGGATGAGAGACAAGCTAGGTGAGACAAGCAACTCGGCGCCGGATCCAATGCTCGGTGCTTGCTCAACTCCCCATGCTCGTGGGGTCTGCCACTACCTTCTGATCCTCTCATGTGTCTAGGTGGAAGTTGGATGTACATGGATGTCCAATGGATACTCTCTAGTTCAAAAAAAAAATTGTTGGGGTCGGGACTCGGACACGGGGGTAACCCTACGCCCTACCGAGGCCTTGCGCTGGTCGAGACCTTGCGGCGTAGGTCCGAGGCTTAGCGTAAGGGGGTTCGCTTCGCGACTTCCCGCCAGCGATGCCTCGGGGCGGGGGTGACGGCAATGAAAACAAGGGATGGCGTAATAGAGAAATTAGGGCTCCTTTTACTACTTCACCCACCACCCTTTACATCGGGGCACGTCTTCTTTTATAGGCGTCCGGACGGCCATTAGTTACATTACAACCTTGCCCAGGAATATTCTACAAAAATCCTCTAGGGAAATAACGAAGTCGAGGGTAAAACGGTCTTCATCCCTCGGCGGCTTGGGAAGCTGGCGCGCTTCTGGTCGGCCCAACCGAGTGGGAGGCGCGGTGGCGCTCCGGGCGGCCCGGCTAGGAGAACCGGCCCGCCCCCGCGCTGGTCGCCTACCGGCCTTGACGGGCCGGCCCGGCTTGGAGGACCGGCCTACCTTCCTCTTCGCTCGGAGGGCACGGTGCTCGCGCCCCCTTCCCTTGGCGCTTCTTCTGGGGCGGCACGCGCCCACGGCGACGACGAGCGGCGTCCCCGAGGCGAAACACGGCCGGCGGGTGCGGAGTTCTCGGCAGGCTCTTGCCCAAGGCTTCGGGGGGGGCGGACTCCCATGGCGCTCTTGCCTTGCGTGCGGGGCGGGCGGGCTTGCGGCGTCGGAGAGGCCGGGGAGAGGACGGACGGCGCGAGGTGAGCCGCGGAGAGGTCGCGGTTGTCGATCCGGCGGGCGGCCGCGCCGCGCCGATCCGGGCGGCGCGACGGACGATGCGCGCCACGCGGTTAGCCACCTTCGCCGCAGTCCGCGAGCTGCCTGGGCGGGCCCCACCCTACACGCCGGAGCGGGCGCCTGCGCTACGAGCGGCGGGCGGTCTTGCGCCGGACGAACGCAGCGCCGCTTTAGGGCCCCGCGCCTTGGGCTCGGGCGGGAGCCCTGGGGCCTTGCGCCCGGGAGTTTTGCGCCCGCTTCGACCGCCTACCGCGAGTCGACCCGGCTACGTGCGGTGCCTTTGCGCTCGGCTGCCTTGCGCTGGCGTCGGCCCCGCCCCGGCGCCGGGGTGCGCAGCCAAAGCCGGCGAGAGGAGGGGCTTGCGCCGACCGCTGCGCCGACGCTGCGCCGGCGTGGCGGGACGGCGCCCGGCCAAGGCTTCGCCAACGAAGGTCAGCTCCGCCCATCACGCGCTCACGCAAAACCGGAAGCAAGATGGAGAGAAAATCGACGCCGCTATTTGCGAGTGCGAGGCTCGAGTTGTTTGATCGAGGTCTCTGCAGTTCTTGTTTCCCGGCCCTGCGTTCGTCTGAAGTGAGCCCGCACTCACGACTACGCTCAACCACTAGACCGCGGCAATCTTAACAAAATTTGATATCCGTGCCGATGATGCGCATGTTCATCTCGATTGAACCTGAGCCCAACAGTTCCCCCTAAGGGCAAGGTCCGTAGGGGCGGTCCTTCGGCCTTAGCCTTCTGAAGGCTTCGAGAGGTGAGGCTGCGCTTGGCACCCCTTCCCCGGCCGTCCCTTGCGTTGGAGCTTGGGGGCTTCGATTTTCCCTTTATTTTTCTTTGTGCATTGAAACTTCGATATGTACTTTCGAATGTCGGGGTTGGTGGTGCATATGAAGGCCTCGAGGATCCGCGAGCTTTGAATTCGGTTGATTCTGTTTTTGAATGATGATGCAGGTTGGTTGGGTGGGCGATATATAAAAGGCCCCCCGCTACACACCTCGCCGTTTCACCCGACCCGGTTGCTTTCAACCGGTTGGGCACCGGGCGCCGTGCTAGCTTTCCTTTGGTCTCGCTTCATCCGAAACTTTGGAAGGTAAAATATCTCACTGCCCTATGGCTTTTTGGCATTTATTTTTCCTGCCGTATTTATTTCTTATTCTAGGTGGCTGGTAGTAGTGCCGAGGTTGATTGGATTTTTTTTTTCAATTTTTGCTTGCTTGATTGGGTCGGGATTTCTAGGAGAGAGACTTGGACGAAGGGTTCACTTTGTCTGAGGTTTTTTTCGGACACGGAGTGGGACAAGATGGTTAAGAAAAAGGATAAGGGGGTGACCTACGTGCTGGGAGGATCAAGGGTCACTGAGGGTGATCTCAAGAAGTTTGAGGCGGATGGCTGCTTTCCGCCGGGTTGGGCAAGGACGCCGAGGGGTGAGGATCGGCCTTTCCCACAGCCAACTGGGGAGCCTTCGTCCTCTGAAGGCGGGGAGCCTTCGTCGTCGGAGGGTTGGGCCGTGGTTTTCAGCGATTACTTCAAGTGTGGACTTCGCATCCCTTGCAGAGGGTTTGTTGCCTCAGTCTTGGATGCCTTCGAGATTCAGCTTCACTTCCTGACACCTCGTGCTATCCTCACGCTCACTAAGTTCTGCTGGGCTTGCGAATCCTATGGTGGGGTACCTGATGTCAATGTTTTCTCGGAGCGCTACGAGATGCACTGTCAGTTCTCGCCGCGCGGCGAAGGTCCCAAGCTATAGTATGGGTGCTGCACTTTTATCCCAAAGAAGAGGCAGAAGGAGCCTCGCCTGGAACTTTCTTACGCCCAGAAGAGTAGACTGGACCACAATTGGATGTCTCACTGGTTCTATGTGAAGACGACAGCACAGCCACAGCCGGACGATGAACCCCCTCGCTTTGTCTACGCGTCGGAGCTCACCATGGTTCGTGGGCGAGCCTTTGGTGCGCCTTGCAAGGATGTGCCTTGGAGGTACAAGAAATGTGAGAAGGCCTTCGCACTGGCGTGCAAGCACTCAAGCGGTAAGGACTTGGTGGAAGAGGTAATTGGTGCTGGTTACTGGCCGCTTCGTCAACTGAGGAAGAAGCCAAGTGTCGAGCTGAGGACCTTGCCCGAGTCACCCTCGGCCGGTCGCATTCCTTGCCCCATATTTCAGTCTACTTTGCCCCCTCGCACCAAGGGTTCTGACTTCTTGGACTCAGTGGTTGCTTCTGGTCGTGCTATCCTTGGCGGGGTGACTAAGGTTGAGTACATGAGTCGTAGATTGCTTATCGGGGACATGCCTACCCTTGGAGAGATGCCTGGCTGAACCGTGTTTTTAATGAACTGAACGTGCGATACGGGCGGTCATGAAGTGTCAAAGAAAGTGCTTTGGAGGTGCAACGCGAGGATGAAAAGTGTCGGGGAGGCGCAAGGTGATCCGGTTAGTTCCGCCTTCGGGAAGCGTCGACCCGGTGGCCTCGTCTTCTAACAAAAGACGTCGAGTTGTTGGCTCCGCCGAGTCTTGCGAGAGTTTGGAGAGTGCTGGTCAAGCTGGCGAAGGTCTTGAGGCGGAGGATGCTACGGCGATAGCGAGGCGGCCGATGAGATCGCTTCGCGAAACCTCTTCGAGCCCACCGAGTCAAGCGCGATTGTCAAGTGGTGGGGCTCGTTCCGGTGGAGCGGCGGCGAGTTTCCTGATGTTGATCTTGGCTCCTTGGACTCGGAAGGTGATGGTGATGACGAGGTTGATGAGTTTAGCGTTGACGAGACGACTTCTGCGCCTACCTCTCCTTTGGTTCCGTCCGACGAGGCTGGGAGGGACCTTGCGCCGGCCCTGCTCGAGGCTGCTGTCGAGGTGGGGGAAGCTTCGGCCGACGAGACCGGGAGGAGCCTTACGCCGGCCCCGCCGAGGCTGCCGCCGCCGAAAAGGGAAAGCCTCGGTTCTACCTCTTGCTGCTGACCTTACTAGTAAGTTTTTTAATACTTTGCATTTTATTTTTACTTTTATTTAATCTGTTCTGAGCCTTGTCATTGCTTACTGACACGTCCCTTTTTTTTCCCAATTTTTTATAGTGTGTGACGGAGGGGGCTTGATCTCGGAAGGAGCTGGCCCTAGCGTTGGCGGTTTCGGTGTTTTCTTAGGTGATGTGAACGCTTTCACGACTGCTACTCCTCTTGCTCCTGCGGTTGGGGCTCTTTGGGGCCTCTCGCTTCTCCCTGTCTTGCCCGGGCTCTTCGCGCCACCGGTTTTGGCGGTGGCCTCGGCCCTGGTGCCCCCCGGCGGATCTTCTCGTGCCGTGGATCCTCCTCTAGTGGAGGCTGAGGAGGTCCGGGGGTCCCCTCCTAGGGTCGGCCGGCGGCCGCGAGACTCTTCTGCTATTGCGCAAGTGTCGGGAGGTGCGCGGGCTCTGTTCTGGAATTGTTTTATACTTGCAATTATTTGGTGTTCTTAATATTTTGGGTTGTCGCTCTTGGCAGCTGCTGACATGGAGGCCGTGGAACGGCTCAAGGCGGCGATGGAGACGTGCTCCTACGAGGTTTTGAGCGAATTTCACGAGAGCGCTTTCGTTCGTTGTAAGCTTTCCTACCTTAAAAAACATTTTCTTATTTAGCCGCCGCGCCAGCCGTTTTGGATTTAACGTCCCGGCTTTTTTTTCTTGGCGGGGAAATAGTATAGTGGCTGGGGTTTTTCACTTTCGTACCAAGGAAGAAATTGCTCTCGGCGCTGACGCGCGGTTATTGAGCATCTTGAAAAGAGACTCAAGGGTTCTGAGGAAAGTGCTAAAATTCTGATTGGGAAGGTTAGGGAACTGGGTGCTGTTGCAGAGGAGGTTGAGCGGCTGCGTGATGCCAAGGTTATTCTTGAGGCGGAACGGGACCCGGCCCTGACGGCCAAGCA
The DNA here is from genome assembly GCA_015847255.1 of Hyparrhenia diplandra. Lineage (NCBI taxonomy): Eukaryota > Viridiplantae > Streptophyta > Magnoliopsida > Poales > Poaceae > Hyparrhenia > Hyparrhenia diplandra. Next base: position 162,563 of record JADLZK010006949.1, on the reverse strand, counting down.
ACTTGCTGAAGAGGCTGCTGCTGTACTGAAATCCGAGGCCAAAGGCTTGCGCAAAGACCTTGCTGGGTTGCGCAAGGAGCTTGCTAAGGTGAAGACGAGTGCCGAGAAAGAAGCACTGGGGCTGAAGTCCGAGGCTGAGGACCTGCGCGGGGAGGTTGGTAAAATACGTGCGGAGCTTGCCACGGCAAAGGCTACGTCTGAGGAGCTATCGCTCGCTACGGAGCGCGCCCGTGTGGACGGATTGGAGGCTGCGCGGGCTTTTGCAAGGACCCTTGCGGACCACGGAGCTGCTGTAGCCCCGCCTGCTGAGGATGCCTCGGTTGACACTGTTATGTGCTGGATGAAGGGTACCATGGCTCGGCTTCCCCCAACCTTGGGAACAGCCAGGGACTTTGCTGCTATGGCGGGTGCTTTTGGGTTTTCTAAGGTGGTTAGGTCCTATGGTTGTGACCACGTGGAGAAAGTGAAGAGTGTGCCTCTGAATGACCGCACCATGGGCGTTCCTACTGATGGTTTGGTGCAGAGTGTGAAGAAATTCACACGCTATTTCTGGAGGTGCCATGGTGCAGAGGAGGCTCGCGACGCTGTCGGTCTTTTTAGCTCTAAGGTTTGCTTTTGTGTACACAGCGCTAGTTTGGTTTTGGGTTCCCCCCCTAGCACTTGTCGTTAACATGTGTTGGTTTTCCCTTGCTTGCAGGAAAGGCGGGAGCCAGGTGGGGGCAAAGCTGGCTCTAGCTTTGCCGCGAAGCGCCAAATGGATATTGCAAAGAACGCGGGGGTTGAGACGGAGTTGACCGAGGTACCCTTCACTTTCTCTCTTTTCTTTTTTTTTCCTATTTACTATTTTTATTTTTATTTGTCTACCATGATCCCCCGCTTAGTTTCTCAAAATGTGCAATCGACCAGTGCCCTTTTCGCCCCCCCCTTTTTGGTTCTCTTTTTGTTTTTGCACACGGGTGGAGGGTCCGAGGACCCGAGATCGGCCGAGGCTCCGCGTGTTATTGCTATTGAGTCGTCTAAGGTAACTGTTTGTTGGTTGTTTGCAAGTGTCACCTCTTGTTAACCTTGTTAGTGTTTGACTCTCCCCCTTTCTTTGATGCGCTACGGGAGGGACGGAGGCTTCTACCCGAGCAAGGTTGTCCAAGCTTCTACTGAGATGGTGGCGGAGGTACCAAATGGTGGCGCTTATTTGTATCTAGGATTTTTTCCTGGCGACATGTATGTTTGTGTGCACACTTCGCTCATATGGCTTTGAATTTTTTGCTTTTGTTTAGCCCCAGGTGCCACAGGTTGCCGAAGCTCAAGTGGTTACTGAGTCTACGGGCGGCGATGCTAATGCCAAGGGCAACGGCGCCACCGCCGGCCGCGAGTGTAGCACCCGTCTCGGTCTCCAACCAACCTCCGCAGCGAATGAGCACGACCCGTGCGTTTGAAGATGCTTAGGTTGTGGTTTTACGCCGAGCCGTGTAGTGCGGTAGAGCCTCATCTCGTGGAATAACTTGAGACCTCGACGATGTTAGGTTTATTTGAGTACTTGTAAAGCGCCCGTAGCGCCGCCGCCTTCATTGCTGAACTCGCGCAAGGCTCTAAATTTGTTATCTATGTTTGGTGAACTTTAGTCATTGTGGCTACGCTTGTGTCGGGAAGAGCTCTTGACGTACGTTTGCTCTTTGCTGTTGCTAAAGATATTAATTGGTTGCCCTTCGCGCCAAGTTGACTTGGTTGGTGTGGATTTCGCTGCACGCTTGAGTTAGTTTTTGGCGTGTTTGGCTTAGGTGACTCGCTCAACCTAGCGCCTTCGTTTGGGCTGTTTTCACCGCGTTGGCTTGACGCGGAGGCCCTTAGCCTTGCGCTTGATTCGTGTGTTTCATGCGGGGTGGGGCCGATCGCTTTGCTGATCGTTGGTGCTTATCTTTCTTTTAGAGATCTTTCCAACCAAGCGCTTTGTGGCGAGCAAATTCCTAGCGCCTGTATTCTTCAGGACTTTTCTAGGTATAGGAAAAAAACCCCTGGTGCCTGAGTTTCTCAGGTCTTTTCTAGGTACTTAGAAGAACTCCCGGTGCCTGCATTTCTCAGGTCTTTTTCGGGTATATGGCCTTTGTTGTCCTTAGAGGTCGTTGCGTGGTAAAGAATCTTTGGTTCGTGCCGCGCGAGGTCCTCCAAGCAGGTTTTAGTTTGTCGAATAAAGGGCCATTTGCTGAGCCAATTTCGACATTTTGCACAGATCGCTGGGGAAACACACACTTTGAATAACTTTGAGGGAGTTTTTACATAGGTCTCGCCTCATTAAAAACCTCACCTCCGTTAGGAGTCCCCTTGTGAGGAAAAAGAGTACGAGCCTTTTTTGATTGAAAAGTAAAAGTACGTAAGCGGTAAATGCCTTCGCCCTTGCTTACATCATGCTCGGGTTCCGGCTCTTACATGTCAAATGTAGAAGCGGCGGAGGTTGTCAATGTTCCAAGTGTGATCGGAGGTGACGCCCTCGCTTGATGTTAAGTAGAAGGAACCTTCTCTTCCGGCGGCCTTGGCCGTGTATGGCCCTTCCCATTTCTGTTGGAGCTTTCCTGCTGTTGCTGCGTTTGGCTTCCTCCTTAGCACCAGATCTCCGTCGTTGATTTCTTTTCTCACGACTTTCTGGTCTCTCCATCTTTTGGTCTCAGCTTGGTATTTCTCTATGTTGCAAAGGGCTTTGAGCCTTGTTTCTTCGAGCGTCTCCTTTGCGTATTCTTCGTCTTCTGCGAGTTCTTGTTTCATCACGCGTAAGCTTTGGTGTTTTATCTCTTCGGGTAGCATGGCTTCCTCCCCGTATAGCAGCCTGAAGGGGGTATGGCATGTTGCTCTGGATACAGTGGTGTTATGCGACCATATTACTCTCGGGAGTTCTTCCACCCACTTGCCCTTGCGCCAAGTTAAAAAGCTTCTTAGATATTGCCGAGAATATGATTCCGTTAAGCTCTCTCGACCGCTCCATTAGAGTGGGTGGTATACGGAGGCGAAGGCTATCTTTGTCCCCATGCTTTCACGTAATCGTTTAAACTTCGAGTCAAACTGTTTGCCATTGTCTACTATGAGTGTGCTAGGTACTCGAATCTGCGGATGATGTTTTGCCGTAAGAACTTCTTGATCGACTCACGAGGTTATGGTCGCCAGTGGTTTGGCTTCGATCCACCTTGTGAAATATTCTACTGCGACGACCGCGAACCTGTTTTGCACCTTGCGCTGGTGGTAGTGGACCTACCAAATCCATTCCCCATCTTTGCAATGGCCAAAGTTGGTGGGATTAGCTGTGTCTCCCGCGATGGTCCTTTTGATGGGCCGAAAAGTTTTGACAAGCTTCGCGAGGTTTTCACAATGTGTTCCGCGATCTCCTCGATGTGCGTAGGCGAAGAAACCTTGCCTTTAGGGCCTTCGTAGAGATAGCCCGTGGTCCTAGGTGCGAGCCGCAAACCCCTGAGTGTATTTCTTGGAGCAGTTCCACCCCTTCCTGCTGGGACATGCACTTCAGCAGAGGTTGCACGACACCCTTCTTGTACAGCACTCCTTCTATCAATACATAGTTCCTTGCCCTTGCCGCGATCCTAACGGCTTCGTGTTTATCTTTGGGCTTGAGGACGTTGTTTATGGTGTCTAGTATAAGCTGCCTCCAATCTTCACTCTAGGTCAACATCACTATTTTGCAAGCTTTCCCTAGTGTTTCTGTTGATGGTCTGGTAGTAGTGCTGTAAAATGTTCCGGCGGGCAAGGGTTGGTAGTTTGTTTGCTGCCGCCTTAGCCACCATCTCGCCTCGAAGTTTTCTGCCCTTGGAATATATTTTACCGTGAATCCTTGGAACCTTCGCTCCAGCCCTCGTACCACGGCAACGTACTTGGCTAATTCTGGCTCTCGAGCTGTGTATTCCTTCTCAACTTGCCCGGCTATGAGTTGAGAGTCTGTTCTTATCTCTAAGACTTGTGCTCCATGCGCTTTTGCTTTGTTGAGACCTAAAATCAGACCTTCGTACTCGACTACATTGTTGGTTGCCTTGAAGTCTAGTCATAGTGCATATTTTGTTTTGATTCCCGAGGGAGATACAATGATCGGAGGCTCTCGCGCCGCTTTCTTCCCTGTGCTCCGTCGGTGTAGCTTGTCCATAGTTGGTAGGCCGGGCGGTTCGGCCTCTTCCATCCGAGGTGTCCAATCTGCCACAAAGTCTGCAAGGACTTGGGATTTTATTGCCGTCCTTGGTGTGTAGGTGATCTCATATTGAGAGAGTTCGCCGCCCACTTTCCTATCCTTCCCGAGGCTTCTTTGTTTTTCAATACCTCACCGAGCGGTTGTGATGTTGGGACAGTGATCTCATGCACTTGGAAGTAATGTTTTAGCTTCCTCGACGCCCGATAGTAATCGCTGTGAGGCGATTTTCTCGATTTCGTGTAGTTCAGCTTTTGAACCGGATAGAGCCTCGCACACATAGTATACTGGCTTTTGAGAGAGTTGGGTTCCTTCTTGTACTTCTACTATGAGAACCGCTTGCCATCGCATGCGGCGAGGCTGCCACGCATAAATGAGAGTGGAGCTTCTGGTTCTGGAACTGTTAATGATAGCTCAGTTGTTAGGTGCTCCTTGAGCTTGCGGAACGCCTCCGACTATTCGGGGCCCCAACTTACTTTTTCTGACCCTCGGAGTGCTTTGAAGAAGGGAAAGCACCGTTCTGCCGACTTAGATATGAATCTGTTGAGGGCTGCGATTCTGCCTGTCAACTTCTGAACTTCCTTCCTGGTCGAAGGCTCTCTCATTTCCGAGATTGCCATGGTTTTCTCAGGGTTTGCTTTGATGCCTTCGGCGCTGACTATATAGCCTAACATCTTCCCCTTGGTTATTTCGAAGACACACTTTTCTAGGTTGAGCCTGAGCCCCGCCCTCCTTAATTTGGCGAAGGTATCTTGGAGGTCATTGATATGATCAGAGTCCCTCTTGCTCATTATGACTATATCATCTACGTAGGCTATGACATTGTCTTGCTTGGGACTTTCTTCCCCACCCTCGTCAAGGACCTTCTTCATCATTCTCGCGAAGGAGGCCCCTCGCATTCTTGAGCCCCCCTCCGCCATTCTTTTGAAACAAGAGGTGCCGAAGGGTGTTGTGAAGCTTGTTTTTTTCTTCATCTTGGGGGGTTCAGCCACACTTGGTGGTATCCGGAGAAACAATCCAGAGGGAGAACCTTTGGCATCCCGCGGCTCTGTCGACCGAGGTGTCTATTCTGGGTAAGGGAAACGGGTCTTTCTTACATGCTTTGTTCAGATCCGTGAAGTCTATGCACATCCTCCCACCTATCGCCCTTCTTGGGTACCATGACTACGTTTGCCAACCACTCGGGTATTTTACTTCTCGTATTATGTTTGCATCCAATAGCTTCGGACCTCCGCTTTGGCCGCCATGATTCTTTAAATCGGACATTTTCCTTTGCTTCGCTTTCTTGGGCGATGTTTTCATTTAAGTCTAAGGAGTGCTCGATAATGTCTCTGCTCACCCCTTTGAGGTCTCAAGGCCGACCATGCGAAGATGCCTTTGTTTTTGTTCAAGGTTTCTAGGAGGTCTTGCTCTTCTTGTGGTGCTAAGTTAGCGCCGATTGTTACTTTCGATCGGGGAGTCCCGGGTCAAGACACACTTTCTTTGTTTGCTCCTGGCGAGCAAGGTCTGTCTTCCCCTTCGGCATGTCTGGGGGTTTGTTTGTTATGCTTGTCCTTTCTAGTGCATTCACATTGCGGTTTTCCTTGTATATTGCTCTTTCTATGTTCCTTTAAGTCCTTAAAGTCCGCGCTTACTTTTATCACCCCATGCAAGGCGGGTATTTTCATGCAATGATATCCCATGTGGATGACGGCATTGAACTTGTTGGTGAACCCTCGGCCAAATATAGCGTTGTAGGGATAATACAAGTCTACTATGTCGAAGGTGATGTATTCTCGTTCTTGCTACCTCTTGGTCCCCAAAGGAAACGGGGGGCGAGATTTTGCCTGTGGCTTGAATCCGCCTCCCTCCGAATCCAATGAGCGGCGATTCTGAGGGTTGTAGTTGGCCCCTGCTAAGCTTCATTTGGTCGAAGGTGCTTGCGAACAAGATGTCCGCTGAGCTCCCCGAATCCACTAGAATTCTGCTGATCCCCCATGCTGCTATGTTGGCCTTGATCACCATTGCATCAATGTGAGGGTAGCTTTCTAGCTACATATCTTCTTCTACGAAGGTTATGGGGACCTTGGACCAATCGTTGTGCTTGAACGGTGCCTCGCACTTGACAGCCCACGTTGTTTACCAACCTCAGGTGGTCTCTCTTTTGCCTCTTTGATTCAAAGCCGATGGAGGATCCTCCAGCTATGGGGAGTATCATACCAATAGTTGGTAGAGGGGCGTGTATGTTTACTTGGTTTTCGTGGTTTGGTTCATTCTTGGGTTGAGGCGATTGCAAGCGCGGGGGGGGTGGGGTAGGACACTTGGTGGGGTGGGTTCGAAAACCACCGACATGGTCTTTGAGAATGTTGAGGCTGTCCCGCCTCTATGTAAGTAATGTGAGATGCTCCCCGTGTCGAGGTATGACACGCTCACTCCGTAGTACGGTTAATTAGCCGGCTTTGAGGCGTTGGGTGTGGACGCCATGCCGGCAAAAACTGGATAGTAAGAGCTCAGTGGGTGTGGTTGGGGCGGGGCGGGGTTATGATACGAAGGGTAGTCTTGCAAGGCCGGGTGGCGGGGGGGGGCTTGGATGGTGCGGCCGATAGGGAACGGAGGTATGGTTAATTTCCCTTGGAGGGGGCTCGGCCGGTGGCGCGGAGGGCGCCTGCCGCCCTTGGCCGCTTTGTACTTTGCTCTTTCCTAGCTGCTGGAGTTACTCGCAGTCCCTAGATATGTGGCCTTGCTCCTCTCCGTGGATTACGCAATATTGTTTTCTCGGTCTTTTGGGCCAATTGTTTCCCTCGGCCTCCCGGTTTGGATTGGGGCTACCTTTGAAGGGGGGCTTGATTCGGGTGTGTGCTGGCCTTGGTTGGTTTCGGCGCCTCCGTCCTTAGCATCCACCGTGAATACTTGGTTGCTCCGCCTTGCCCCGTCCGCTTCCCGCACCTTGCGCTCCCCTTTGGTTGCCCCTTGCCGGCCGCCTATTCTGATTTTGTTCCTCCAACCTCTTGCGGTAGTCGCCGTCGGACTTGCCCCATTTTTCAAATTGTTCGCATAATCGCTGCATGGTGGTCGGCCTCTTCCGAGCCAAGTATGAGGCGAACTGACCTATGTGCAAGCCTTTTATTGCCGCGTCTATGGCCACTTCGTCGGGACGTCGGGAGCCTTGGCTTTAATTTGCAAGAATCGTTGGAAGTAGTCCTTGAGCGCTCATTCTCGCCCTTGTTTGCACTAGAAGAGGTCCATGGAGGTTAGCGACTCTTCGACATAGCCTTTGAAATTTGCCGTAATTTTGTCACGCAGATTTTTCCCAAGAGTAGATTTGCTTGGCTTCAAAGCATCGTGTACCAAGCTACGGCCGTCTCCTTCAGCGGCGATTATGAAAGACTTGGCGAGTACAGCATCGTCCCCCGCGGCGGATGCTATGGCTGCCTCGTAGCTCATGATGAACTAGTGCGGGTTGGTCCTGCCATTGAACCGCGGGGCCGGATGGGCTTGTCTCTTGCCGCCATGCAAGGTGCGTTGAAGCCCCTCGGGGCGCTGGCGATTTTGGGTCGAAGGCTCGGCGGTGGTCAACGAAGGTACTAACGGTGCGCGCTTGGCACCAAGGGAGGCAATTAAGCAAAGGTGGCACCAAGGCTTGCGGTGTGTGCGAGGGGGTGCGACTTCCGGCTGAGGCAAGACAGTATGCCGAGGATCTCGCTTGTAGCAAGGCCATCTCGCGTCTAAGCTCGCCGCTTGTGCCGATGCTTCTTGGGCCCTTTGCGCCGGATGAGTGCTTCGACCCTTCTCTTTTTTCCTCGTTTGAAGACTTGCGGCTCAACCCAGAGCCCGTTGAGCCCGTGATCCCGAGCGGTCGCAGGTGTGCCTCCCCCCGCCCGCCCTCGCAGGCGCATGGGGGCCTACATCGATGGTTTGTTGCTCCACCCGGGGTTCCCGGTTGCTCCGTTGTCCACCTCCCCCCCGAAGGCGACGGGCTCGCTTCTTCTTCCTCCCCCCCTCGAAGGCTGATCGGGCTCCGCTTCTTCTTCCTCACGATCCTCCTCGAAATGGGGGTCTTCGCTGGGCGGAGTGGCGTAGACGCGCTCGCTTGCTTGGCGGGCCTTCGTTCTCGAGGTGTGGCGGGGAGCTCGCGAAGAGCCTTCGCCTTTCTTTTTGTAGACCATGTTTGTGAAACTTCGTGAGATGAACCTTCAGCCCCACGGTGGGCGCCAAATGTTGGGGCCTGACTCCAAACACGGGGGTAACCCTACGCCGGCCGAGGCCTTGCGCGGTCGAGACCTTGCGCCGTAGGTCCCGAGGCTTAGCGTAAAGGGGTTCGCTCGCGACTTCCCGCCCAAGTGATGCCTCGGGCGAGGGGTGACGACAGCGAAACAAGGGATGACGTAATAGAGAAATTAGGGCTCCTTTTACTACTTCACCCACCACCCTTTACATCGGGGCACGTCTTCTTTATAGACGTCCCGGACGGCCATTAGTTACATTACAACCTTGCCCAGAATATTCTACAAAAAAATCCTCTAGGAAATAACGGTCGAGGGTAAACGGTCTTCATCCCGGCGGCTTGGGAAGCTAGGCGCGCTTCTGGTCCGCCCAACCGAGGGGAGGCGCAGCCGGCGCTTTCCGGCCGGCCCCGCCTAGGAGAACCGGCCCGCCCCCCTCGCGCTGGTCGCCTACCACTCACCTTTGACGGGCCGGCCTTTTTGAGGACCGGCCTACCTTCCTCTTCGCTGAGGGGCACGGTGCTGCCCCCCTTCCCTTCGCTGCTTCTTCCCGCTGGCGGCACGCGCCCACGGCAGCGGCGTCAAGGCCGGCGGCGCCCCGAGGCGAAGCACGGCCGGCTGGTGCGGAGTTCGGCAGTTTCTGCCCACGGCCTGGCGGAGGCGGATCCCGGCGGCGTCTTGCCTTGCGGCGGGCGGCGCGGCGGGGCCGCCGAGAGGCGGTACTGACGCGGGCGCAGGAGTCGAGGCGGAGGTCGCGTTGTCGATCCGGCGGGCTTCGCCGTCCGCGCAGAGGGAAGGATTCGAGCGCCGCGCTACGGCCACCTTCTCGTCAGCAGTGCCAAGAAGTTTAGGGCGGGCCCCACTTACACGCCGAGCGGGCGCCAAGCGCTACGCCGGCGGCGTCTTGCGCTGACGGCACGCTACCAAGGCTGAGGCTCTCGCGCCTTGCGCTCGGGCGACGCGCCAGTTTTGCGCCGGAGCCTTGCGCCTTCCGCCGACACACCGGCCCACGGGTCGATCGCTGCGATGCGGGTGCCTTTTGCGCTGCTAGGCCTTGCGCCGCCGCTGCCTTGGCCTCAAGCTGCAGGCGCAGTGCTCAAGCCGGCCGAGAGGGGGCTTGCGCCGACCCTTGCACATCGCCTTGCGCCGGGCGTAGGCGAGGACGGCGCCCGCCGCACTTCGCCAACGGGTCAGCTCCGCCCACCGCGCTCCTGCAAACCGGAAACAAGATGGAGAGAAAATCGACGATTCGCTATTTTGCGAGTGCAGGCTCGAGTTGTTTGATCGAGGTCTCTGCGCAGTTCTTGTTTCCCCCCTGCGTTAAATTCGAGTGAGCCCGCTCTCACGACTGCTCAACCACCGCATCGCGGCAATCTTAACAAAATTTGATATCCGTGCGATGATGCGCAGGTTCATCTCGATTCGAGCACAGGCCCAACAAAATGAACTAGGAAGAGATGGTCCCCACCAAAATTTGAATTTCTAGATCATTTGTGAAAATTCATTGATGTCCAAATTAGTTTAGCCTTCCGCCTATGCTCATGTGCATGCGTGACCGTGAGCCGTCCACTCTTTTCTCATGATGGTAGGGCCCATACAACTAAATAAATCTTATTTAGAGTAGAGTTGCATAACTTGGCTATTATGTTTGGCTATTGTTGGCATGTCTTGGCTTATAGCCAAGCTTATTTAAGCTGCTCTAATAGCTAGGACTAGGACCATACCTTTTGTAGTTCTTCTCTTAGTTGGGCCATCCTCTCAGATGGATTTGGGGGATTAGGTTGAGCAGGCGAGGTGAGTGGATGGCCTAATCCAGAGCCTAGAATCCAAAATCGTGTGCGTGCACACAAACACAGTACAAAACGTGATGCAAATTGCAATATAAAACCAATACGACGCTGTGCGCCTATATATATATATATATTAATTTTTAATTATAAAATCAGTTGTTGGTCTTGTCATTGTCATGGATCAGATGAGGGGAGGATCTTTGGAAACAAAAACTAAACTTTGGGATTGAACTCATCGGCACGTATCAAAGCTAAAGCATTTCTTGACCTCCCCATCCCGACCCGACCGTTGCGCGGCGGGCGGGCCACCGCCGCCGCCGGCGCCGCCGCGCCGGGCGCCACCCCGGTCCCGGCGCCCGCACCGCCCGCCCACACCGCCCCTGTCCCTCCCCCCCCGCTCTCTCCCAAGTCCGCCTCACCGCGCTCCCCAGCCTTCCCAGCCTCCGACCTCGCCCGTCTCGACCCCCGACCGACCACCACCTCCCCGACACCTCCGGGCCCGCCGCCCGCCGCCCGGACACGGGATCCGTGGCGCCGCCCTGATCCGCGCCGGGACCTCTCGCCCTCGCTTCAAGGCCTCCTGCCCGGCGTGGGCGGGTTAAGGAGGTGAGTTTCGCGCCCTGCTCCAACGCCGCCGAGCGCTGCGGTTAAGCTTTCGCCGGTGGCAGCGGAGGGTGCTCCTGCCGGCCGCCGGGCGGCTAGGTCTCTTTGGCACCCGCCCCCGCACCGGCTCCTGGCTGCGCGGCCGCCCTTCCTCCACGCGCTGCTCTTACGGGCCCTCGGGCCGCGGCCGCGTTGGCGCTTCGCCCAGCTATCGTGGGTGGCCTCCGCCAGCCGAGGCCCGCTCACCGAAGGCCGGCGAGCTGAGGTGGATCACGGTTCCCTCTCCGATCGCTGGATACCGATGACGAAGCCTGCCGAAAGCCGAGGTCGCCACCGCCGGCGCGCTTGTCCATCCTTCGCGCTGGGACGCCCGATCCGCCACTTGGCCGCCTCCCGCCGCCGGCTCGCGCACGGCTCAGCAGCCGATCATGTAACGGCGCGCGGTCGTGCGCCCTCCGGAGCGGAGGCACCGCCCAAAAGCTAAACAAGCTCCCAAAACGCAGCGCGACACACTCATTGTCTGGGCGACCCGCCAACCCACGGATCGCCAAGAATCGTCGTGGTTGCTACTTGCGCCCCCCACCCGTCCCTCGCAACGGCTGGCCATGACCGGGCGCTGCACGTGTGTCTAATGGACTTCGCACACGGCGTCGAAGTCGGCACGACCGCCGCTTTGCTCGACGGCGCTGACGCTGCGGTGCACCCGCCCGAGACCCGCAAGTGTCACGGGCGCTGCACCGTCCGCGGGGCGGCAAGACCTTGGGGGACACACTGCGCGGTGGCGGTGGCCCCCCGTTGCCCCTCCACCAGGCCGCGTCTCGCCACCTCCGCCGGCCACGCCGCCTTTACTCGCTCACTAAACGGCTGGGCCGCACCGCTGGCTACCTTACCGGATGCAGCGGATTAGCAAATAAGGCTCTCCACCACGCGAAGCGGGCAAGGTCGCCCCGCCAAAATTCGTCTTCATGTCAAGCTACCGCCACGCTCCTCCTTTACCTCGTTGGGTTGTGCTTCAATCGGGCCTCGCGGAGGATCACGTCGCTGCGGTTTGTCGTCTGCCGTCACGTTGCCTCTTCTACAGAGTTGATGGCACCGGGCCCGTGGATCGCACCGGCGGCGACGCGCACCGGCCGTCGACCAGCCCCTTCCACGCCTCCCTCGCCGCCGCAGCCCGCCCGCCGCGCCGGCTTAGGGCGCCATCGCCCGGCCCAAGCTGCCCCTCTCTTGTTGGGCTTATGGGCACCATCTCCGCGTAGGATTCGCGTGGCCTCCACCGGGATGCTGCCGACTCGGACCGCGGGCCCGTTATTGGGCCTTTGCGTTCGCCCGTGGCGGCCGACTCCGCCCGTCTTGGTCATCGCCTTCCACGGACCCGCTTCGTCTTTGGGGGCCGCCGTCAGCTAACCTCGTCGTCCCCTACCGGATGGACTCGATGCTTGATGAGCTCATGGCCTCCCTCATCGCACGACCATGGACCGCGGCGCCCACCTCTTACCCGGCGATTCGAGCCGCCGCCGTCAAGGCATGGTCGATGGTCGCTCTCGCAGGGGCGGAGACGTTGAGGAGCGGGGTGGCGATGAACCTAACTGCGTCTCTTCCGCCACCCGGCCCAAACCTCTCGACGTCCGGTGCGGGGTTCCCGCGATTCTGCCCTTGGTGGAGGGCGGAGGGGTCCGTGGCGCTGGACACCGGGGTCCACCTCTTCTTCGCCGACACGCCCCGCTTCGCCGCCGCTGAAGTGTCGAGGTGGCGGCTTCGTTCCGGCCTTCACCGCATCGCCGATGCCGACACCGGGCGAGCCCGCGACGGCCCCACTTCGCAGCGAAAGAACAAGGGTCGCCGACGACGACTAGGTACGGCGCCAGCAGTCAATCGGTGGGCCGCCAAATCCGCTTCTTCCGCTAAGACCGACCGAGAAGCAGCGCTGGGCGGGTCCAACCCAACAAGGGGCTGCGAACGGGTACGCTGTGCCTACCCCTGACCCCTCGATCCCGCGAGGTGCCATGCAGCCTTCAGGGATGCTTCGCCGTCCTCCAAGCGGGAGAACGTGCGCAGGATCCTTCCCCTGTTCGGCGCCCGCTTCGTGGGGGATGTGGGCGGTGCTCCGGACGCAGGAGCCGCCACGGAGCTTCCCGCCTCCCCTGATCCTCCCCAGGAGACCGTCGACACCGGAGGGCATACTTTGGAGCCCGCAGCCGCGCCCACTGCTGCCTCCGACCAGCACTTCTTGGCGTCGCTCACCCTCCCGCTCGACGAGCCCATCCTCTACGGCCAGCCCACCCTCCGCTCGTCCAAGATCACTCATGATGAGTGGGCCGCACGGCGTGCCCGGGTCGCGGGGAAGAACGAGAGGCGCGATCCAGATCCGGAGCGGACGGCGCTGTTGGTCCTGCTCAACAAGCTTGAGGGACGCCCAGTCGACAAGGCGTCATGCACTCCGGTCCCCGAGCTAAAGAGCAAGTTTCGGATGCACCGGCGACGCCCGGTTCAGCCGGCAAACCACAGCGGCTTCGCGAGATCTTCCCCATCTTTGGCCTGGCTGGTGCGTTGGCGGCACCAGTGGGAGATCCTAATCTGGAGCCATAGCCGCGGACACGCCCTTCAGCCACCTTCGTCGCGCAATAGTTTTATTTTTTAGTACATCCGTTTCACGCCACCGTTAAAGCCGGTGATCCTTGTCTGTGTGCTTTCGTACGATCCGGCCAATTCTTTTGGCTAAAGCGTGCGACGTGTAAAAACTCTAACTTCTCTTAATATAATACGTGCCAATGGTACGCTTTTGAAAAAAAAAAAACTAAACTTTGGTGGCAGGCTGGCAGCGTGGCACCAATGCATGCATGCGGCATGCCCTTTTTCACGTCGATGCTAGAGACGAGGCCCAAGCTGAGAGTCTGAGACGACGCAGACGACAGACGGTGCACGGGCCGGTCGGCGAGCGTCCGCGGGAGAGACGCGAGGCGCCCGGGGTCATAGCACGGCGCTGGCGATGCGTTGCCACTTGCCACATCGGCGGCATCTGGGACGCGGTGATGGGGATCGAGTTCCCTGGCGGCTAGCGACAACGCAAATTTGCAGAATGTATAGGAGTATAGTACTTCCCAGATCCCAGGTCCCGGGAGTATGTGTCGACTTTATAGGGGTTAGGGTCTGCTGCTCGGGCCCTGTTCGATGCTGACACATTCTGCCTCTCTGGTCGTCAGGTTCCACTTGTCCCAAATAGCCTGAACTTATCCACAACGGAGAGAAAACAAGGAAGGACACTACCGACGATTTATTATTTGAATTAGTGCTGCATTGCATTAGAGGTTATACATCACACTCTTAACTTGGACAAGTCAATGCAATTTGATGTTGTTTGGTTCACTAGGATAGGAAATTGTATGGTGTTATGTGTGCGATTGGTTTCTGCGTAAGTAGCTAGACTGTGTCTTAGTCTAGACAGCAGGTGCAAGAAAAATATTAATATTACCTGGTTGCAAAGTGTGTCGTTAAGCAGGTAGGGAATATCCGGTTGGGTGGGCCAAAGATCTAAGGGGCTTAGTGTTTCCTCTCTTCTCTGATTGGGAAGTGGAGCGGTGGGTGTGGTTGTGGGTGTTGTAAATCATGAGCGGTGGTTCTAGGTGTTGGAAATCATGGCCAACACAAACGCAGTGGTCGCAAGGAATGACTGGATGAATAAGGAGTAGTGGTGTATGCATTGTAGAAACCGTGCGTGAGGGGCTAGCGGCTGGTGCTCTAGTGATTTGCGGGGGGGAAGAAGAGTGTTTTCTTCTTTTTTGGTGGAACAAGATACAAATACGGCATTAGGGCTGATAGGCTAGGCCGGGGACAAGTGTGCCACCGATCAGACGTTATCGGAAGAGCCTTGTCCCCCAAGTCATGTCATTTTTTTTTTCTAAAAAAGTGCAACATTACGGTTACCATATGACTTTTTTCTATGTTGTGAGTAGTGTTATATATACATAAATACCAGTGGATTCTCCATCCTGTCATCCCCTACCTCCACCACTAGGCCTTGCTATCGGATTTGCTGCCCTACGACCGCCACCATTAACCATTATGGCAACATCGTCGAGATCCTTCATCCAGACATTTCCCTCCTATGCTCTGTCACCTCCACCACTGACCCTCTCGATCTGATTGATGTGCCATCACCACTATCATCAACCCTGATTGTGCCTCCATCGCCACCCGTTGTTCCACACACACACAACAACTGCCACAGGTCTGGCCATTTCCGCCGAACATCCCTCGAGACCGAAAGCCACAGATTCCCTCCCTAACTCTAACTCTGAAATCCTAACCCTAATCCAAAACTCCTAACCCTAAACCTAATCAGAGCTTGCGGAAAAGATATTGTGGTTCTCAGAGAAATAGACAAGGCCACCAAAGTCGGAGGCGTTAAAGTTGGTATGTTGGATTTGGCTTTCTTACTTCCTCATTCAATCCTCTTGCTCATCCCATTTTCTTTCTTTCTTGGGTATCCAGATTATGACAATCATTTGGTTTCCATATCTAGTTGTTCTTGGTTTTAAGCCTAAATCAAGAGGTCTTTTGGCTTAGCTTTTATAGGAAAGAAAAGTATGTTGGGATAAAGGTGCAGAACAAAGCACAATTAATCTCTCAACTTGTGATGAATCATGAGGATAACATCTACCACTAGATCTGCAGTGGAATAATATTCACAATGCATAATTGATACAATGATTTATGTGGAAAATCTCCTCAAGGTGAGGAGTAAGAAACCACACAATCAGTCCACTCCAAGCCAAGCTTCCACTATAATCAAATGGGTACAAGGAATCTTTTCTAGATCATCTAGAGGATTACACCAGCAGCAACACATTCATAAAGTTACAGCTTGACAACAACCACAACTTTTTAACAAAAGGAATAACAATAGACAATAGAGAAGTCACCGATTTTGTCCCCTTCGATAATTAGTTCATATCTCACAAGCTACAGCTCCATTCAAGTTTTGGTAGGCAAGTAGATCCACGAGTGCCCTAACTATTAGACAAATCTTAGCTCCATCGGACACCATTTGACCGTCCAAACAGATCATCTAACAAAACTGCTCTTTTCTGGAACTACGGTGATAGAAACTGACAAAACCCCTCTCAAATCTAGTTTTGTACTCAACCAATCCGCAAAAAAACTCAACAGATCAAAGTACCCTAAGTTAGGAACGAGCTCACCAAGTTTGGTGCCAATCCCACCACGTTTGAGCCCCAATTACCGGCTTGAAGATGACAGGTTTCTTCCTCTCTTCTAACGTTGAGATGTTCTTGTGTTATGCTCTCACCTCTCTCATTGTAGCTGCACTCTCATCTGATCATGGACGAAGCTAGAAAAAGTTAGAGGGGGTGTCTTTCTCTTATAGATGTGAAGATTTTATCTACAAACATGGTGAAATTTTGTTTTTACTGGTGATTTTTCAAACTTTTGGGGGTGCCATTGCACCCACAAGCCACAACGCGGCTTCGCCCCTGCTTCTGATGTGCTTAAGATGAAGGTGGTTTGCTCCCGTTTATCCTTCCTAGGATCAATCTCAATCGTTAATTTCAACCAAAATTAATGGTGCACAAGCACTAAGCTTGTGGCCTGTTTTGGGCTGCTTTGCTGGGCTCCCAAGTCATCCTCCACGTGGAGTGGAGGGATAGCTCAACAAAATATAGGTTATTTTTACCCTCTTCCATCCTGTTTGAAATTTTGAACAATTCCCATTAATTTTTTATGTTGCGAGAGGCCGAGAGTCACTGAGAAAGCTTGTGCTTTAAGCATGGAAGAGGACACAGATAGATACGGTTCACACTGTCAAGATCAGAACACCGAAAGCAACATTAATTCAGTTATAAAAAGTTATATGTAGGATGAGTACACAATAGCCACGAAACGAAAGATAGATGTGTACTCTTGTTGCGCTTAATTAATTGCATGGCAAGTTAACTACCGACAGTTTGTACACAAACAGACAAAGCGACAGCAAAAAGGTTATCCACTTCGATCAGCATACGTCTCGTCGTAGCGATCTCGTTCGCTTTATTGCCGTCGTTTTCAGTCGAAAAGAGATCAGATCAGAAACTTGCTCTTGGAAAAAGACCTCGTCCGGCAAGCAAGACAGACAGACAGACTCGACTGCCTGGCATCGTTAGCCGGACGGATTGCGTTTCACCTGAATTGATACACACGGCACTACGGCAGCCGCATTTCGAAAGGGTTTTTTCCGGATCGCAGCAAGCCGCAACGTCGCCGGGTGTTCAGGTCCTAAGCTGACCGATCGAGCAAGAAACCTTCGCTGCAACAAGATGGTTCGGCACGGTTCTTCGCGTAATCGCGTGCGTGCGTGCTCCCCGATCCTTCCGTATCCATGGATTCCTTTTGCCCACAAACGAGTCAATAGAAACGTTGGAATTGGAACGCACTGCATATTAGCCAGTAATATAAGTCCAATTACGACAAGCACTCGCTCGTACTTGGACTTTCGGTGTGGTGACTGGTGAGACAGAGTTAGATTTCTCCAAGATTTGGGCACCTACGTATACAAGTCGCGAAAACAACAGGTGCCGACGGATTAGCAGAGCGCGCAAGTGAGACGCAAAAATTAATACACGTGACCAGAAGAAGCAAGTAGCGCGGCACGGCACGGCACGGCACGACAGCGCAGCGGGGGAGCAAGCTCCCCGGTGGGAGTCACCGACTGCGATCAACGGAAAACGACCTGATCGGCAAGCCTGTTATGTTGTCCTCGCCGACCTCCGTCGACCGCGTCGCGGACACCACCATCAAGCCAGGCAGGAGTAGGACGGCGAAATGCGAGGGGGCGGACCACGCGGCCGCGGAGAGCAGTGGCTTTCAGGGCCAGCTAGGAGCTAGCCAGTCAACTGCCAGATCGTTGCCCTGCGAAGAACCTACCTTGTCAAGGGCAGCCAAAAGACGGGCGAGCCGCGCTCAGAACACGGCTTTGATAAATGCCTAGATAGATAGAGCACGGTGACCAGCTACCAGCAAAACAATTTGTCACACGTTGACATGTCTTTGCGCGTACAGTACTCTGCTCGATGTCTCGCTGGCTACACGGGCGGCTTTAAACGCCAACAAGATGCCACTGGTACCAGGAAGCGAACGGCACGCCGTGGACAGTGCGCGGGTGTGCTCTTAAGTGGAATGATTGAGGAATCGATGGTCTGGGTACTGTACTGTTGTACCGCTACCCTGCCACTGCTGCTAGAGCCTGCATTCTCAATTTCTTAGCTTCTAAAGTAAAAATAACAGCAACCACCAGATGGATCGTCTAGCAATGATTTCCTTCTACCTTGTTTTCCTTCTGACCTAGGAGAAAGTTTCTGAGGATTGTACAAGCACACTACTAATAACAGGAAAAAAAAAAAGGAATGAACCAGAACCCTGTCATCTGCGCTAATGATCGGCCATCAGTGACCTATCAGATCAGCCTAGTGGATTTTGCCTTTGCTCCTTTGTTGTCCCTCAACCATTTCCCCACACCTGATTACCAAAACGAAGGACTATCCTTGCCTCAAATCGAAGGGGTGCTCGAAGCCTCGAACGAGACCTGAGGTCGCGACCCTCCCTCGGCCCTCGGACGACGCTCCTGCGCTGACGAGTCGATCAGGCCCTTGAGCATCTTCAGAACTTCGTCAGGGTCCTCCAGGTAGTACTTGGCAAGGCTCGGCTTGTTACCGACGGTGCAGGCGAATGTCTCGGCATCCTGTGGGAACGCCGACTTGCTGGAAGGAGAACTGATAGCCTTGAACATGTCTTCGTCGGACCCATCGTCGCCAACACAGAGGATGAAATCTGGCATTCTTCCGCGGGCCCCTAAGGCGGCAATGAGCCTCTGCACGGCTGTTCCTTTGCCCACCTCCTTCACAAGAATATAACAACTTGTTGTGAGGCAAAAGAAAGCATATTGGTAAACAAAGATAAGGCAGTCACAAACATATACTAGACAATAGAGTCAACCTAGGCAAGCATGGCTCATGAAAATGTTTCAGCTAACACAGACAACAGAATGTTAAACTATTGCTAAAGAGATATGGATATCTAAACATGAGCTGGATAAATCTTCTTAAAGTCAATCTAATCTAAATGCGTTTTTGGTGTGAAAGCACACTTGATTGATCATGACAGCTACCGGTGGAATTTCGAGGCTTGTTCTTTTCGTCTTGGCTTGTGCATACGACAGTGAAATATGTGCCCACGCAGAGAATGCTGAGCAAGATAAGGATGTCTCCCCTTTTCCAGAATGATTAAGAATGGTATACCAGTAGCTATCTAAAAGGCCAGCACGTGAGATTTATTAGATGTTGCCGTACCTGAGGATTAACCTCCACAATCTGGTGGCCGCTTTTCACAGACACAGGCTCTTTGGCAAGCACGTCGCGCAGGTGGTCCTGAAGCTCTTTGGCCTGACTTGATCCGAAAACTGGATCAGCTTCCTCGTAGTGCCAAACTAGTGCTGTTTCTTTAGCCTCAATGTATGACCCGTCAGTCACATCGCAGTAATGCTTCATTACAGGCTCAACAATGTTTTTCCAATCATAATCTACCAACAGGTTGGGTGACTCCCATGGAGAATCTCTGCTCCACCTGATAAACAAAACAGAGTTATTACTTCAAGAAGCAGCCAATCTTATTCATGAATGCTCTTGCAGCCGGAGTATGCACGTAATCATTGAGTAGTAGTAGAATACAGAGAAAATAGAACTGTTATCGTATAGGAAGCACTCGTCATACTATATTACTACTACCGAACAAGTATATACTACTTTATGGAGTAACGACAGTCAACATCATCAACTCACTACCAACCTTTCTAGTGTACTAGAAAAAGCAATTCTATATGGATAGTCAGATTTATTTATTTTCAAGAACTGCATGTATGATCAACGCGCATATCAGAGGTAATGGTGAGATAATTCAATACCATTTGCAACAAAGTTTCTATTAAACAGCTAGTCAAACGGAGCAATGATGGCAGAGGAATTAGCAAACATCAAACGCTGAAAACTGCCCACGCCTAATCCCAGACCATCTTATCCACCTGTCACTTACCAAATGCCAAGAGCAATGCAGCAATCTGTTTGACCAACGAAAGACCAAACTAAGAGCATGACATGGGAAGATGGGATGAAACAGTGTTTACCTTGTGAAGTAGCCGTGCTCTGCAGAGATTCCCAGCCTTTCACAGGGCGCAAGCCATCGAGCCAGTTCATCCTTCCTCCGCCCACTCACTACAAACACAGTATTCTTTGGATCTGAGCACAGTTCATCCAGGACGCTAATCAATTCCTGGCTTGGGTATCTTGTGATCAGCCCCTGAGGAATCATTACTGTGCCATCATAGTCCAGTAAGATGAGCCTGTTGCCGGTACGGTGGTAGGATGGATTAATGTGCTCAGGTGAGAGCTTCTGGAAGTTGGGACCAAGCACGACGATGCGGAAGTTCATGGCGAGCCCAACGCTCAAGAAGTTCATGGACGCGTGATCCTTGCCCGCCCTCTGCAGGTCCTGGTCGAGCGACCGCCCCCAGTAGACAATGTCGTGGGTGACCACGTACCTGTAGTGCTTCTCCTGCCGCATCTGCCTGTCGCGCCCACTGAACCTCAGCGCCGAGCTCATCCCCTCGGCGACGTCGTCCACGTTCCACGGGTTGACGTGAACCGCGCCGCCCAGCGACGTCGAGCACCCGACGAACTCGGACAGGACGATGGCGCCCTCCCCTCGGCGTCGGCGCGCCCGCCACGCCGCCGCTGGACATCGGACCCTCCTGCCGGCACACGGTGTAGATGTACGGTATCCTGTTCAGGCCGTCGCGCACGGCGGTGACGATGCAGATGTCCGCCGACGCGTAGAACGCCAGCTTCTCGTGCATCGTCAAGGGCTCGTCGATCATCACGATGGGCTCGTACCCCGGGCTGGCGAAGCGGGCATTGATCCGGTCCCGCGTCGCCTGCACCTCCGCGCGAACCGTGTCGGTGTCGCGCCCAGGACTGCGCGCCGGGTTGTTGATCTGCACGAGCACCACCTTGCCACGCAGGTCCGGCCGCAACTCTAGCAGCCTCTCCATGGCCAAGAGCTTGAGGCCAATCCCCTTGAACAGATCGACGTCGTCCACCCCGAGCATCACCTGACGACCTGCGAAGCGCGCGGCAACCTGCTTGGCCTTCGCTGCCGTCTCGGGCGACGACAGCACCTCACGTAGCTGGCCCATGTCGACGCCGACGGAGAGGATCTTCACGACGACAACGCGGCCGAAGTAGTCGATGCTGATGTAGCCGCGATGGGTTTGGCTGGAGACGCCGAGGAGCCTGGCGCAGGCGGAAAGGAAGTGGCGGGCGTAATCGTAGTTGTGGAAGCCCACGAGGTCGGCGTTGAGGAGGGCGCGGAGGAGCTCCTCGCGAACCGGGATGGCGCGGAAGAGCTCGGAGGTGGGGAAGGGCGAGTGGAGGAAGAAGGCGATGCGGGCGCGCGGCGACTTGTGGCGGAGGACGGTGGGGAGCGCCATGAGATGGTAGTCATGGATGAAAACGAGGTCCTCATCGGGGTTGAGATGCTCGAAGACGCGGTCGGCGTACTGGGTGTTTGCGGTGAGGTAGGCGCGGTAGAGGTCGGCGTTGAAGCTCAGTCCGCCGCCGCCGGAGGAGGGCGTGAGCGGCAGGTGGTAGTGGAGCATCGGCCACAGATAGTGCTTGCAGAAGCCGTCGTAGAACTTGGTGTGGAGGCCGGGCTCCAGGAACACGGGGCTGCAGGAGAAGCGCGCGAGGAGATCGGCCGCGAGCTCCTCGGACGCAGGGGATCGACGCGGCGGCGGACGGGAGCGCGCCGACGAAGACCACGGGGCGGGGGGCCGCCGCGGGCGAACTGGAGCGGGAGCGCGTCGGCGTCGAGGGAGAAATCGAAGCCGTGCGGCGCGTCCCGATTGCGCACGACGCGGAGGGGGGGGAGGCGGTGGGTGACCACGATGCGGCGCGCCTCCACCGCAGACGGCGAGCTCGCCATCGGCGGCGGTGGGGGAGGCCATCGCAGCAACAGCGGCGCAGCGTAGGGGCTCGGGCGTTTTGGGAATCGGGGGGATGGATGGGTTCGGGGTATTTGCCAGCCGGCCGCGTCGAGAAGGAAGCGCTGACGACGGCCAAGCTGGCAAGGGTGATTTCCAGCCTGGTCCTCCAGTTTGCTTGATTTTCAAAATTCATAAGAACGCTGCATACCAATTACCAATACAAAGACAGCGAATGTTTCTTTTTTTCTATTCTATAATTCTAATATACGTAGACTATATTTATTTGTGTAATATATAATATAATAGGGCTCTAATATAAAATCGTTTGCTTAATGTTCACGTGTCCGCACCAACATCCATTGAATTTGTGGCACAATGTGCTACGTATATTGCGTAGAGTCAATAAAGGCAATGTTTTCTTGTGAGGCTTTTCTTCCATTATGATAAGGCTATCCCATCCGAAGTAGCCAGATTATGGGCAATATTAAAAACTACCAACTCAGATATAATCTAGCTCAAACCAACTATAAAGAGATATTGGGCGGTGTATAAGATAGTCACATGGTAGAGCATTTCCTAGAGATATTCTAAAAGTATCTTCTCTATGAAGTCTGGTTTATATTCATTTAGGTGTAAAAAATGCAAACAATAAGCTCTCCATCAACTCTCTAATCTATCTCATCTTGTATCCCATAACTTGCACCCGGAAGAAAAGGATAGCGCTACTAGCTCACTATCCCGACTCACGACCTCTCTCCACACCCCCTACACCCCCCCCACCCCGGTGCCGCCTTTTGTCCGACCCTCTCTCCTGTGTTGTCCTTCGCGCCAGAATGAATACAAAAAAATCATGACAGAGGTGCACCTCGAGATACGTGGCACCAAGATACGGTAGCATGGATTTTTTTTTTTTTTTTTTTTGGCCCTCTAGATGGCCACGTCCGCCTACTACTTGTCATTGCCAGCGCCATATTGTTTTGTCGTGGTAGCTGCCAAAGAACAGTTGCCACTCGTGGCCCGCCAGAGCCGTGCGTGTTTTGCGTGGTAGCCGCCGGCCAATAGCCTACCGCTCCCGCCGCCAGGGTCGTGTTGTTTTCCTTTGGCGGTGGCCGCCGCGTGTTGTTTTGTTGTGGTAGCTACCGGCAAGAAGAATCGCCGCTCTCCCGACCAAAGACGGCCGTGTTGGTTTGTTGTGGCAGCTACCAAAGAACACCGCCGCTCCTAGCCAAATAGGGACCGTGTCGTTTTCTTTGCGGGCGTGCCGCCCGCACGTGTTGTCGCCGGACGTGTTGTTTTGCTGTGGTGGCTAACCCACACGTGTTGTAGTTGTCGGCACCTGCAAGGCCTAGCCAGTAGGGCCTTGTTGTTTTGTTGTGGGTTGGTGTAGTCCGTGCGATAGACGTCTCGTGCTTTGGCGACACCCGATATGGTGTGAACCCAAAAAAAAAGATGGATTTGTTAACGCAATTTAAATATGTAGAGTGGCTTCAATTATGTTTCATTATTTTAGAGAGCTATCTATTTTGGAGATCTCTAGATATTGAGTTTTGTAGGTTTATTTTACAATATCTCTTGAAAATTTTCTTAATTTTTAACTATACAGAATTTCAATAATCCATAGCCATAATAATAAATAGTACATGTGTGTAGCCTTTATCCCGGCCGTCCAAATAAAGAAGCCTTCAACTCTCAAAAAAAAATACAATCATTATGTAAAGTTGCTCACAAAAAAGCTTTCACAATGGGTTAGGAACGATTTTCAGTAATGGATATCAACATTGCCAAGAAATTCATGACAAACTACCTAGGCATTTAACCTAAAAGAGAATGCATATATAGCTTCTTATTTTTAGCCATATTTTGTTTTATTGGTACAACTTGGTTCAACATTCTTTGCAAAGAGGAAAACTTTGCCCAACATTAATGGAGCAAAGTGCAACACAAAGAAGGACGAATTTCTAGTTTCGCATCAGATGCAGGGTGTCCATATAATTGTGTTTGGAATGGGTTATCCACAACAGAATATGGAATTACGAAACTACCCTCGAACTGTGGAAGAAGCGCACCAACAAAACGTGTGCACACACAGTTTGCCTTCGATTCACCACGTTCTTCTTCTCCCACGTCTTTTTACTACGCTTGTGCTAAGCATCACCCCGGTTAAATTTAGCGTTATTTACTTATTTATTTATCATTCAACGCAAGGAAGGAACCCTTTCTTCATTTGTTCCTGCGTAAATTTAGCGTTATTTACTTATTTATTTATCATTCAGACTGGCTAGAGTGTACTGTGTTTCTTTTTCATATATAATAAAATAGATAAATCTCGGTGCCTACGTACATCATTAAAGATTTTGCAAATATCGCTGCAGGCAGGTTATCCGCCGATGAAGATTTTTAATAAATCGGGTAGGTTATGGTTATGGACGAGACTTCTTGAGAGATTAGGAAGGAGGGCGCAATAAAGATCCACTACCTATAACATCCAAAAGAAATTAAAGATATCAGTACGGAGATAGAAGGAGGCGTTTATTATGTAATATATTCCTTTTTCGTACGGAATATACTATAATATTTTTATATAAAAAATCATGCTAGAATTAGCAGGTTTTAATTTATTTCCATATATCCTACCGGCCGGGTCAAAGGAACAATTCTCGCTAATCTTTGTGTCGGGCGGGACATATATGGAAACTATCTCATCAAAGGTAAAAATTACGAACTTGCCGCTGATTCCTGAACGTACGGTCCTTCTTCTTCCGTTCTCAAAAAATGGGAATTTCTTGTGTCTTTAGCTTATCAGGATCAGTGTCGTGAATCGAACTTTTCAAGTTTCTGAAACGACAAAAAGGAAGAGCAACGCACCGGTTGACAGAAAACGTGCAAGGTGAGTTAATAATAATAATAATGGGATTAATAAGCGGATAGGAACGACTTTATTACTATCGGTTTTGATTAGGAATGGCACGTTACGCTAAAAAGGAGTTAAAACACGACGTGACGAAACAACGGGTGAAAAGGAGTAGAGAAGGAAATCTCAATACCAACCAGCGTACGTATGACCATTATACTGCCTCTGGCCACTGCTTCTGGATCATGACTTTGCCAGAGGATTTTGTACAGTCCATGGAGATGCGCATCAGGCAGCTCATCCAATCCAATCCAATCCATGGTGTCCATATTGAACAGCGGCGCCATCACCGTACGGAAGCTACCGGCCGGAAGTAGTTACTAGTAGTACCTTGCGTCGCTGGGTTGGTAGCTTGCCAATGCCAACAATGTCGTACGTAGAAGAAATGTCAACCTTTGAGTCTCACTTTTTGAAAAACAAACGCAAACATGGAGTACGACGTGTCCTCAACGATTTAGACGGTGAACGGCGCAAAAAAAAAGCGCAAAAAAGAAAACATCTCGGAACTACTCCCTCCGTCCCAAAATAAACGACGTTTTTCGCCTAAAACGGCGCAATTATATATTAAAATAGAATTAATATTTATATTGCATAATTAGTATCATTGAAAAGATCTTTGATCTAGTTTTTTAACAAATTTATTTGGAGATTTAAATCTTCTACATATTTTTTACAAATCGAGTCAAACTTCCGCATGCCAAAACGTCATTTATTTTGGGACGAAGGAGTACGTCACTTACGTACGCCCAAGAAAAGGTGCCGCCAGCTTCCGAGAAACCGCAGGCCCGCAGCCGCGTGTGCACGTCAACGCAACGTCCAGTCTCGCGCATTCCAACCCAACCTGCGCTGCAATGCGATGCGACACGACGACACGGCCCAACAATCACCAGCCCGACCAATCGCACTGTTGGGGCTGTACGACCCGTGCAAGAGTCAAACTACGCTATCCTGTTGGGTTGGACCGGACCCAATCAGTCAAGCAGCGGCGCGGGGTGCAGGTGCAGGCCGACACCCCCCACGGGAGTTCCTAGGAGCGGCGGGCCGGCGCGGCGCGACTGCGGGAGCGCGACGCCTGTGAGTGTGGCTGGGAGCGCTAGGGTCGGAGGATGACGGCGGATGCCGAGTGCGCGCGTTGTTTGATCGCCCAGTCGCCCACGCGGCCACGCCTGGAACTCGGAGGGACACAGACGGGCATGGGCGGCGTCACTTTTGCTGCCGCGATTCGCTCGCGCGGGCGCGCCGCGGCCGACCAGGCCGGTCGCGGTGCGACGCTGGGGGCAACCGACCGACGGGCACGCGCGCCGCACGCACGGAATTTTGCGGTGGAGTGAATGTGATGTGATCGGCTGGGCGGCTGCGGCTGGCTGGCCCCGGGTGTCGTCGTCCTCCACTCCACCTTCTGGGTCACCTTCTGGGTCGGTGCCGCTCTCGATCGTCCGTCGGACACACGGCGACTGCACCCGTGTATACGGGCGGCACGTTGCGTTTAAGTGGCGTTTAAAGTTGGCCGGAGGACGGGAGGAGACATCAGCATGGAGTACAGGTACAGAGCACGCTGCTGCACGCACTGCGTCTGCTTCTAGATTCCCCGCTGCAGCTCCGGCTCTTGTTCGTGCAATCGTGCGAATACGGAGTACGTACGTACGTGCCAGGACAGCACGTAGACGTCCGGGAGAGATATGATATGAATCCTCCTCGTGTCGTGGGCATCCTTCGGAAATAAAAAAGAGACCATGATTTTGTTGCTGACGCAGGATCTAGGACCAGCGGCACGGCAGCGGGTCCGCAAAGACGTCCGGCAGAATCCAAATTCACTCCATCTGACGGGCTTGTTTTAATTAGGCGATTTGTCAACGGCCATCGACTTCGTCGCACGTCCTATTGAGGTAGGCGATGGCTGTGCCCATTTGATACACCGTGGGATCTCTACCGCTCACTCCATTCCAAACTGTAATTTTTTCAAGAATTTTAGAGAGTCCTTTTTAGGAAGAAGAATTTTATAGAGCGGAGACATTTTAAATTCTACCAAATTGTAAAGATAATTATAAATATTCCTAAATACTACTTTTTGCATGTGCATGTGTCCGCCCCTGCACACTTTCTTTAACGGCGCGGCCAGGCTCCTCGTTTCCCCCACGCACCTCTTCCCTCTCTCCCTCTCACAAGCGACCGACGACTCCTCCTTCCCCCACGCCGGCGACCGACAAGCACCTCCCGGGCGAACCTCAACCCGCGATGGCGCACCACCTCCCCGCCGCCACCATGGTGGATCTAGTGGCGGTGGCACCGCCGCGATCCGGCCGGATCGGGTCGAGGTAGGCCTCCTTTCCTCCCTCCTTTCGCTCCTACTCCTCCTCCAACTCCGGCAACCTAGGGTTCCGGCGAACTTTTTTACCTTTCTTCTCCAACTCCGGTGAGCACTTCGGTGGGGCATAGATTGGTCGGCCGGGGAGGGTAGGTAGGAACAAAGGTGGAACGGTGGACGGACGGCCGAGGTGCGGTTGGCGAGCAGGGGGCGATCGGGCCAGTCGGCGGGCGCCATTGCCCGGGACTTTTTGTGGAGCTCTTCGAGTTCGCCATGGCCACATCGGGCAAAAGCGGGGGAGGGGGAAGGGAAGGGGAGAAGGTGGTCGCCGCCGGCCGTAGGGTCTCACCGATGCTCCGACGAGACCCTACCGCCGCCGCGGCCGAGCGGTGGTCGGAGGGGGCGGCGAGCATCTTTGGAGGCGGGCAAAGGAAATCGCGTGCGGGCGGGTGTGCGAATGCCGAGTCACTTCCGCCGCCCGTCTGCACGCGTTAGTAACGTCCATAAATATTTGTGACATCAAATAGGTATATTATGAAAATATAATTAACGAAGGATTCAATGGAACTTAGTTGACATCCTAAATGTTATCACCTTATCAAAAAATTTGGTTAAACTTGAGAAGTTTTTAATTACCCTCAAAGATTTTTTTAGAGAATAGATACATCCGACCACAGGCTCATTCCTTTCTCCCTGATCCCAAACTATGTATCACTAAGGGAAGCACCGTCATTCACTCATCCACCATGCCGCCCATGCCCACGCCATCTCAAGCGTGTTGCCATTGCACCCTAGCTATGCCTGTCGGCATAATCGGCGCCGTTGTATCCCTATCTAAGGCAGCGACTCAGCATAGGGCAAGAGTATGGCGTAGGTCATGGTCTCATGGAGGACAAGTTGGTAGATGGTGGCGTCATTGATGCTGGTTGTAGGCATGTCCATTGGCTCGTCCCTCCACTAGGAACAAGCTTGAAGCCGAGGGAGAGATAGCAAGAGTCCCCTTTCCGCCCCACCTAAATTTTCATCTACACTATTCCCTCTATCTATCCCCTTTTAATTGTCGTTGCAAGCCATGCATCAAACCAAGGGAACCCTAAGACATCTATCTCTCTCCTCTGATGTCCACTCAATTTTCCTGGGACATGTGCGAGCAGATGAGAACACGTGGCTGGGATTGGCCCATGGGGATGGGGTGACTAGGTGGTGACAGAAAAAGGTTGCATGCAGGCCTAGAGAGTAGATGTGGGAGCCAATAGTAGCCTAGACGACACATAAATTAGGACAACGGGTTGATAGAACGACACTTAAATCGGGACGGAGGGAGTATACCATTGGAATCTCCATTTATTCTTAGATATGGAAATACTTCTGGAAGATTCAATTCCGATGAATTTCCAGGTGGTAGAGGTTTGGGAAACTGAGTATCGAAAAAAAAACAATCGCCTCCCCCATGGAGTAGTCACAGGGCCGGCGATTAGCAAGTACGAGGTGGGCGACCGTTCAGGGCCTCTAAAATCGGAGGGCCTTCAAATTCACAATTACGGCTAGTCTGCTATGCTAGTTTCTATAGTGCTAATTACTTGCATACTAGTTTTTACTCTTTTAGCATTAAGATTTGATCTGTACCTAGTGATGTAAGACTCATATAAATTTGAACCTTTATAATTAAATGAAAGCATTCTTTGATTTTCTTAAAATTTAGGGCCTCATCATGAATTTTGTTCGGGGTCTCCAAATCCTAGGTACGGCCCTGGTAGTCATCGTTGCATATCTTGTATGCATGGCTGCCTTTGGATTTCTAGGCATGGAAGGATCGGGAGTTAAGATATGAAGTTGTTGGCGGATATTTTCCATTCATTTCCAAAAATCTAGGGGCGAATCTAGGCCAAATGGTCACCGGGTCATGTATCAAAATGGAAAAAGTCATTAGGAACTATTAGCACTATATATGTAGTTTTCTATTTGGATATTGAAAATTCACAGGGGTCGGCAGACCTCAGTGGTAAGATGTAGATTCACCCTTGGTTTCTAGTCTTTTTAGTTGGCACCTAATTAACAAACATATAGAAATATCTAGTTTTGGGGTTAGAACTACGCTTAGTTGGCCTATTTGATCCACTCATCCACATCTACGCATGACCTCTAACTTGCAACATGCAAGTCATGATTTTTTTTTTTTTTTTTTTTTTTTTTTGAGGCAACATGCAAGTCATGATTATGACATGCCTCCATCGTTCCAATGCAAATCAACTCTGTGATCTGGTCCGTACTCAAATACAGCCCAACTGTTGTACAGACACTGGCCCAACAAAAAGTGGTTAGTAGAAATTGGTCAAAAAAAAAAAAAAAAAAAAAAAGGTTACTGGTTACGCGAGCGGAGCCTGCTACGTGCGTCCACGACGGCCGGACTTTTTGTGAAATTTAGCCTTTTTAAAAGAAATTTCAAATCCATCCCCGGTTTGAAACAATTTCGCTGCATATCCCTTTTCGCGCCGGCTCGGTGGCGTGATTTTTTTTACACATGTCGCGCCACGCGTATTGGCGCGACCGCGCTTCCACGCCGGCAGCTGGCGTTGACCGGTCTTGGCATGGTCGAGCATGGGGCCGCCCGCCGCGTCGCGCCATTGCATGCTTGGCGCGACGGGCTGTGAGTGTGTGAGTGCATTTGCTTATATTTAGATCCACGTAATTTGGGAAAAAATGTCACACCGATATTATATCACTTTTTGTTTGTTTGTGAGAATTGTTGTCCTACCATAACCTAACTAGGCTCAAAAGATTAAATGCTCGTCAGTGTACATCAAAACTATATAATTAGTTTTTTTATTTACCTATATTTAGTGCTTCATGCATGAGATAAAAGATTTAATGTGATAGGTAAATAGTGAATTTTGGAGAGAGAATTTTGGAATCTCACAGGGCTATTGTTTTTCCTCACACGTAGCCTTGTATAACAATGACAAGATACAACATGAACTAGCACTTTTTGTTTGTTTGTGGTAATTCTTGTCGTACCATAAACCTAACTAGGCTCAAAAGATTCTTCTCGTCGTGTACATCAAAACTATATAATTAGTTTTTTTTATTACCTATATTTAGTGCTCCATGCGTGAGTTAAAAGATTTTAATGTGATAGGTAAATAGTGAATTTTGGAGAGAGAATTTTGGAATCTAAACAGGGCAAGCTGCTGCCGTTGCTGTAGCGCAGTGCATGCTATCTTGCTTTTAATAGGATGTGTTTGGATCCATGGAATTTGGAAAAAAATGTCGACCCAGGATACTATAGCACTTTTTGTTTGTTTGTGTGGTAATTGTTGTCCCACCATAATCTAACTATGCTCAAAAAGATTGTCTAAATCGTATACATCGAAACTATATAATTAGTTTTTTATTTACTTACATTTAGTGCTACATGCATGAGATAAAAGATTTAATGTTATAGGTAAATAGTGAACCTATAACATTAAATCTTTTATCTCATGCATGGAGCACTAAATGTAGGTAATAAAAACTAATTATATAGTTTTGATGTACACGATTTGCACGAATCTTTGAGCCTAGTTATTATGGTAGGACAACAATTACCACAAACAAACAAAAAGTGCTATAATATTGGTGTGACATTTTTTTTCAAATTCTATGGATCTAAATATAAGCACGGCATGCACTCACACACTCACAGCCCGTTGCGCCGCATGCAATGGCGCGACGGCGGGCGGCCCCATGCTCAGCCATGCCAAGACCGGTCAACGCCCCGCTGCCAGCGTGGAGCGCCCGGTCGCGCCACATTACGCGGTGGCGCGACATGTGTAAAAATCACGCCACCGGAGCTGGCGCGACCAAAAGGATATGCAGCGTAAATTGTTTCAAACCAGAGATGGATTTAAAATTTCTTTTTAAAAAAGGCTAAATTTCACAAAAAGTCCACGACGGCCCGACCGAGCAGACCGTTCTGTGCGTGTGTTTTTGACAACATCCGTTCTGTGTTTTTTAAACTCAACCACGTTGCCGCTAGGTACCATAAGATAGAACACTATTTTAGAAAAAAAAAAAAAGTTAAAAACTTGTTGGAATATAGTCTGATTTACCTCTGTGAATTTTCAACTTAATTTGATTCACCTCCTCTAATACGACGCCACGCCAGTAAAACCACCAAAACAACTGTCCATAGTACGGCAAGGCTATGGGTGATGGCAGGGTGCCACTGTATTTTTCCTTCATCAACGGTTGTGATTTCAGACTATGAGTAGTTAGCTTAGATCTCTCAGCCCTACCTATGCTTAGGTACAGGGGGAAGCGCTTCTTGTGCTTGTAAGTTGAATATTTTGCTACTCTTCTTAATATAACCAAAGCCGGGTAACCGGATCTTTCAAAAAACTGTCCATAGTACGAACTAAAAACGGTTTTAAAAGTTAAAGGATGTTAAGAAAAAGTATTGCATGCATGTGTAGCATTTTCCACGTTAGATTATGCGTGCATATTAGATCTACAGCAGGAAAATATCTTACTGTATTTTCTTATTGTTTCACAAAAAATAAAAGGTAATATGTGATAATTGACATCCATCTAGATCAACGGCCTGCGGTTAATTCAAAGTATCATAGCAAAGCCCATATACACAATAGTCTCACTCTAAGTCTCGATTATGTGAAGGGACAATTTCTCAACTTTTACTACGGAACAATGACAGTGAGCAAAAAAAAAAAAAAAAAAGTAATACCATGATGCACAATTGTTTATAATCACTTGAATGTGGTAAACGGAACTGATAAAAGGAAATTTGAATAATTGAAGAAATAGGTAAGAACCATTGGAAACTCTGCTCACTATCAGATGGATTTTTTTGGGATAAAAACTGAATACTGATGCCATGAGTGAATGATTAAAAAAACATGTAAAAACTTTTAGAAACGCACCAAGGAAGTCAGAAGTTGATCACTATCCCCTCAAAAAAAAAAAGTTGATCGCTATCAACTGGAGGTTGTTTAGTATTTTTGGACAAAACTGAACAATGGTGATGTGATCATATGAATTTTGCATAGCTTCCTGATGTCCAGAGAGAAAATTCTTGCGAATACCTCCCGGAAATCCTAAGAATCATTGTGACCCCATATGAACTGACCAAGACCAAAAATCTGAAATCCTCAGTCATGACAAAGAACACTCTGGCGTTGGCAATGGCGAGCCAGCACCAGCGCGATCAGGAACCCCTGGCTGCTGCGACTGTTGATTCCTCCGATGCTGACCATGGCGTTGGCAAATGGCCTGCCAGTCCAGCACCAGCGTGATCAGGAAGCCCTGCAGCTCCCCGGCCCTGTGCACGCCTCCACCAGGCCATGACAGCCGTCTTCCAGGACCGCCAGCACCACCCCGACCGTCACCATGACACCATCGCCGGGTAGATCCCCGTATGTGTACAAGAACCATGCCGTGGCAGCGACGATGACGGCGAGTCAGGACGACAACGGCAGTGGTGCCTGGCGATGAAGCCCAGGAACAGAGACTGCAGGGAGGGTGCTCGGGATTAAAGCGAGCAGGAGGGAAGGGAGCATGTTCTTCCAATTTTCTTTCTGATGGAGTTAGACCTTGCCGGTTTTCTTTGTTCATCCAACGAAGGATAGACATTTAAATCTTAAGATTAAGAAGCGGAATAGAAAAAAAATAGTATAGTACTATAAAAATCGAGTTCACGAGGATTTAGGCGAGAAGCAAAAAAAAAAAAAAAAAAGGACGCCTCTGCATCCAAAGATTCCTGTCGTTTCTATCAATTGCAACTGAATTTAAGCACATTATTTTATCACAAGTCAAATTCTGGACAATGGAAAACGGTTTCAGCCATGGGCAGTGCAAAAACTGACATTTCTGCTAGATATGGTCTATTTTCAGTCGATTTAATTATCACCAAATCGACCTGAAAAATATTACTTAGCTTCATGCCCAATGCCTCTATTAACAGTCAGAAACCAAATGGTTCACTTCAGCTGATCAACCCTGAACTAAAACACCCAACTTACCAAGAACTCAAAGTACAATAATTTCATCTTCTTGCACACAAGATTCAATATTTCCCTATCAATTGATGCAGTGCAGCCGTGCAGTGTTTATTCCAATAAATTCAAATGCCATCTTATTCCCATGTGATAAACCTAAATGAATAGGTACCACATCAGAACAGTGGACTGAAAATATACAGGCAAGTCAATTGAAAATCACAATCAAGAAAAGCACGCAGGATGAAAATCATAATCAAGAAAAGCACACAGGATAAGGACCAAATACCATAATGACTTCATTATCTGACAAAAATTCTCAGATTCAGAGTATTAATTAGAGTAAATTGCACCCACCATACAACAACTTGTTAGGTGGGTGCAAATTAGTCCAAAAACTTGTAACATGCTTTATCTAGTACAATAACTTTATAAGTGGGTGCAAATTAGTTCAAGAACTTGTAAAATGATCAAATTAGTACAATAACTTGATCAATGGGTGCATCCGTAGTTGAATGTTGTAATGATAAGCATATTTGCTAATGTCTGATCGGAGTAAATTCAAGTCAAAATTAATAAACTATTAAGCATTATCTTTATATATTCACATCACAATATCAGTATATTTAGATAAGACTAAAGCCTTCATTACTTTCACATATTTGATTATATACATTGTTTAACATGTTAATAGATACTAAAATACCTTTTAGAAGCTTAGTATAAATATTTTTAATGACTCATATACATATTTAGAAAAGAAAAATGAGCAAAAATAATAGAAACAAACATGATTATGTACATATGTTAAATACATGAGCAGGATTACGGAGAAAACCTATGTCACAGTCTCTCTTGAGTGTTTCGTAATGCCAATACCAATATAGTAAATATGATTTTTATTCAATTTAACTAATTAACGAATAAGTTATATGCATAGTTGAGAAGAAACAACCTAACCATGATCAATAACTCTTGTTAACAAGAAGAAATAAGAATTATTGTCTAAAAGAAAATTCATGTGTGTATCCTTTCTTAAAATATTGTTGTTCTAATGTTGTGGACTATAGGTGCAACAATTTAGAAAGTTATTGTACTAATTTTATCATTTCACAAGTTGTTCTATCAATCTGAACTCGCTTGTAAAGTTATTGTATTAGTTTGAGCATTTTACTAGTTGTTGGACCAATATGCACCCACCTAACTAGTTGTTGTATGATGGGTGCAATTTACTCTATTAATTAATTCCCAAAGTGGAAACCACAATGCTCAAAACCAACCAGTTAAACTGAAGGTTGCAAAAATATAGAACATAAGTAGTATTTAACTAAAATTTAAGCCATTACTAGTAGCAACTAACTCTTTATCTGAACAATCCTTCTTATGCAGTAAGCAACATTCTAAACTCCAATAGCCCTTTTCAGGTTCACCATGCCGGCTGCAGATGGATAAGCTTGCTTGTTAACCCTTCCATAGTTACCATGCAAGCCCTTGCTGTCCTTCGGGTACATCAGACCAGCTTGACTGAAGCCTGCCGCTCCAGTGTAGCCATTACGTTGTAATGGCACTAAGTTCTTTTGCATCCTTCCTAATTTTGAAGGGTCCTGATAATCAGCCCTGCGTCTCAGCACTTCCTCCCCCAGAGATTTACCACCATATGCCATCTCATTTCTCTCCGCAATGAATGCAACATTATCTGCCATCTGGGAGAGTAATCTCTGCAGCCTGGTTTGCTCGGCATTCTGAAAAACAATGCTGCGTGTTGGTTGGTCCCAACTTGCATGAAGCTCCTCTTGTATCATCATCTTGCTGACAATATTTTGTGTATGTGATTCTGTCAGATCAAACATCGCAGATAACTTGTCTAGGCTTAGAGAGCCATAACAGGATGAATAAGAAATGAGGTAGGTTTTAAGAGCAGCTTCTTTGATCTTAAGCTTCAGCAAATCAAGAACATGCTCTCTGTTCCTCAACAGCTTCCAGATCTCAAGACAACTGATCACATCGAAAGCCTTTTGGTAGTCACCCTTCTTAAGGGCTCTTGCAGCAGCCATAACATGATCTCTGACATTCTCCGGAGGGCCAACAAAAGTCATCCTCTCACTGAATTGAAGAAGCCCACGTAAGGTTTTGTTCACAGGTTTCCTGTTGCCATAAGGACTGGCCGCTATATTAGGCACCTCTATTAACATGGCAGAAATGAAATATGTGGCTTCTAAAAGTTCATGGTTTATATGCATGTGGAAAGGCATCTGCCGTCTCTTCTCAAGTCTTTCCTGTAGAAATCAATCGTAATAACAAGTTAAAATAATTATTATAGTAACTACTGCAGCAAGTGTAGAATATAACAGTCCATATCAAATATGAGACAACATTTGACAACAGATTGTTCTTGTGTCTAGAATCAAAGAACACATTCACAAACAACATGAACATATATACGGAGTATAAGTCAATCGATATTAGTAAGCAGCACATGTTTTAATCTGTAGACATAATAACCATTTGATTAATTCAATGTATTTGATGCCCCAATTTAAAGTGTTTAAAGTGTCCAAACAATGTGCTTAATTATCAAACATCAATAACAACAAGTGCAAGAAGCACTCTTGAAAAAAATGAGCAAGGAGAAAATCAAAAGAAATGACATGAATTAGATTGGATCATTACATTCATAATATTTAATTCGTTCTTATAAGAGGCAAGCATAAAAAAAATCAGAGCAACAAATAAATAATGAACAGATAGGATTCTTCACTTGGCATATCTACCCAATCTTAATTCACTAGAACGGAATCGACAAACTTTACAAAAAAAAGACAGTAGCAAAAAAACATAAATAAATATTCAGATATCTCATAAGTGTTTCATTGAGTGAACTGTGAGTGTACATGCATGTATATTTTATTGGGGAAAAATGAGAGGATTATCACTACCTGCTCAGGAGTTTTCTCATGATAACGGCCATAACGGATACCCTGTGCAAGCAGTTCTCTAACTCTCCCAGTTGCAAACAACTCAGATATGCAATTGTGGGATTCAGTTATCAATCCAGCCCGGAAAGCACAAAGACCCAGCTGCGCAACAACTCTATTAAACAAGATCTGCGAAGATATGTCCATAAGCTTGATTCCATCTTGCAAATTACTCATTAATAGCATGTCACGAGCAACTGAGAATTCATCAGAGATTGCACGGTGGTATATGTCACATAGCATTGCTCTGGCTTTTATCCTTTCATCTCCATACTTGTAAATTAAAGATGTCAATCCATCCATCAAAGTTCTACTACTTGGAGGGAAAATAGGTCTTCTATTCACGACCTCTGGAATTACAACAAATGGGGTTAGCCCGCTACATCCATCAATTGCATCTGCATCCCCAACTCCATTTTCTGCCTGTTCTGCCAAGTTTCTCATTGCGCCATATACTTCTTGGGGTTTGTAGTAAATCAGTTCAACTTGACGCAGTGCAACCTTAGCAGCAGCCTTGAAGTTCCCAACTCTTTCAAAGTAAACCTGTATATTTTGTGCAGCAACCATAAACAATGGCTCATCCCTCAGCCTCTCAACATAATCTTTTTGTATGTGGATCAGTGCACTGCAAGCTCTTGATATACTCAGAGTCTAGTCTCTCAATGAAGGCAACCAAATCACCTGACACATGGATAGTTCCATCATAATCAGCACCATTACTAATCTCCTCCATAGGCTCGACTAAGTTGCCAATCACAATATTAGGATACTGCTGCAGAATATCAAGCACATGAAGAATATTGTTAACACAGCTCTTCCACACATCGATTGGCATATGACCAAGCAAGCTAGGATTGATGTCAAACTGAGCTGAAATCAGATGGCAAAGAACTTCAAGCTTCTGAGGTGGTGTTTTTTTTTTTTTTGCAACACAAGTCAAGAACATGAGCTGATCTACCCTTTCAACCCTCCCAGTGCCTCTCCTGCCTCTTGATGCTACAATTTCCTTCAGCTTCTTATCAACAATCTCCCAAGTAATCTCACTTGGGTCTTTAGGAAAACTGCCTGTCCATGAGCTTATCCTTCTCAACTTTCTCCTTTTCCCCTAGTCCTTCCTTCTGGTTACCTTCACGATTATCATCCTTCCCCTCATTAGATGACAACCTATTTATCTCAATATCATCATAATCACCATCACTATCATCCTTGCTATTGCCATTTGCATCCTCCTTGTCAAAACACTCTGGATTCTCTCTGCATTTCAGTATAAGCTCAGCATACTGCCTGTTATTAGTCACAAGATTTTGCTTCATTGATTTGAGTGCCTTTTTGTTGCTGTTGCTCATCTTCTTCTTGGATTCCTTATTTGCAATGTTTGCCAGTGACTCAGCGAGAAAATCCTCTAGCAACGTAAGAGCGAGGATGTATGCATTTGGAAGCTTGTTGAACTCACTTACACGAACCACTTTCTCTAGCTGTTTGTTGAGGTTCTCAAAGCAACTTTGGAGACTAACCCAATCATTGATCTTCATTGCATTTCGTATCTGTTCAACAGTGGACCACATCTTCTCATTAAGTTTTACCTTTAATGGCCGCACCACACGATGAGTCTCCAATTCATCACTGTCACTTGAGCTAACTAAGTACTTTCTACCATCATCATCATCCCTCTTAACAGGTGGAAGGTC
Source organism: Hyparrhenia diplandra (assembly GCA_015847255.1). Classification (NCBI taxonomy): domain Eukaryota; kingdom Viridiplantae; phylum Streptophyta; class Magnoliopsida; order Poales; family Poaceae; genus Hyparrhenia; species Hyparrhenia diplandra. Next base: position 124,905 of record JADLZK010006949.1, on the reverse strand, counting down.
AACATCAGACAAACTTTCCTCAGATTTACTCTCTTCATCGTCAGAGTCACTATCTCCCTGAAATTGAGAAAAGGAGAACAAAGGCAATGAAACCAATATTAATCAAGAGAAGTAATCTTTGCAGCACATAAATTTAAAGTATCTAATCTAAGAAATGAAAAATCTGGTACCTGTGATAACCAAAAACGGGATGTTTGCATGGCTGATTCTTGTTTAGTCTTGTCCTATTTGGATCTCTTGGACTCTACAAAATCAAAATGTGTAACTATAATATATACGTCAAATAAGAAATATGGGTAACAAAACATGCAAAGCAACTTCAATTTTAAAGTAGTTTAACCGAATGTGAAAACATCAATATACACCGTTACACAAAAGACAACTATTTTCTTCAACTTCCTTTGACATTTTGTGGCACGTCTATAATATGATTCATTCATCAAGTCAAGGAATTCAAAGGTTTTCACAACATTTAACCATTGATTTCTATATAAACTGACAGTAAAAGTAAACAAATTCCTACCAAATTCTAAGAATGTTAACCTAGCATAGAATGAATGATTGGATCATGTTACTAAAAGAAAGCATAGCCATATATAGTGCGAGAAATATAAGAATGACAATATCCTTAAGCATGGTTGCATGTATAAATAGCTAAACTAATATTAAATTCAAATATAAGGTGTACAATTTAAAAGATGGTACGACCAGTTCACAAACACCAGAAATAAAATATCACAGTGCCGAATTCGGTAATGAATCTATAATAGTACAACATAATAAAAACCATATATATATCAACCAATCAAATATTTATCATGTTTGTCATCAAACTGTGCCAACTTGCCACATCTGTAACACTATTTTAGTTATTGTTCAGTTAACAACTTACAATCTGTTAGCGCATAACAGAGTGTGCCCAAAGCATTGTGGCAAGTTCTCATTGTCTAAAGACAGACTAAACGCTACCCACACCTCACGATATAGCAAAAGCAGAATGCAAATACAAAGTTGAAATTTAAGTATCATATGCTTATTTCGTTTAAAACAACAAAATAAGGAGAACATGAGACTTAGTATCACAAAAGAGAAAACACGGACGAAGTCTCAAATCAAGAGGTACAATTGATCCTATCATGTTTATGATGATCAAATCAACAGTGCACAGTTGATCCCATCACGTGTATGATGAGAACTTCAGTCGTCTCAGTTATACATTTGCGTTATGGTGTCTAATAAACTAGGCAGAAAATAAATCGAAAAATTATAAACGCCCAAAATGTTTATAATTCACGTGATCCCGTTACGTGTGTATGTTCAAATCAACAGATCGACAAAAATTCATCACGAACCGCGCCAAAAAGTTTTGGGTGAGAAAACCCTAACCCTGGTGCCAATCAACGGGCTACTAACCTAGCGATTGGATAGAAATCACCAGATCATTGCACACAAAACATCTCAAAAGTAACACCCAAATTTACTCACATCGTTCAACGAGAACTCTATAGAGAATAGAGGAGGGATGCGCCACGTTACTTGGAAACGAAGGTGACGCGCTGATGGAAGCCTTGGCCGTGAGGCAGGACCGGGTGAGACGACGTCGGCAAGCGCTAGGGCGGAGCGAGGCGGCGGGGCGGTGCGAGTGCTGGTTTCCCTTCGGATGGAAAAATAGGGGAGAAACTATAGAGAGATCAACGATCGAGGAGGTATCTTGGGGCGGCGCCGTTCGGGAAGGGCTCGATTGGATGGATGTCCAGGCCCAATGTGTTAAACCCGCGCTAGGACCGGATCTTGGGCCGGATCTTGCCAGCTTAGCAATTTACACGGACCGCACTAGCCACCTGCGTTGTTCGGATTTGCCAAGTGCCAACGTTTTGACACAACGACGGGTGCAACAAGCATAAAAGCCGGTCTCAATGGGATTATTGTGAGAGTTTCATCATGGTATTAAATTAAATAAATAGGGCGATATCTTGGCAGAACTAATGATTTTTAGCATACAAGAGAAATAAATATAATTTATGGGAATGAAAACTTATCAGCACAGCACTGTTCCCAAGACTTTGGGGATGAAACTTGTACCGGGGATCGATGATTGTTTCATCTCTTCCGGGTCTCGTGCGGCAAGCAATGGGCCTACTTTCATTTACAATGTTAATTACCAATGTGAAATTTCAAATATAATATGTTGTCAAGATTGGTAAACCAAAAAAAAAAATTCAAGATTTAGTGAAATGCAATAGTTAATCTATAACCTACTATTAAAAAGAGAAAATTTCTGCCGTTTTTTTTTTCACCATGGATTCTTTAAGCTCTCCTTTTCCAAGTTCGATTGGGCGGTCCATGTTTGACGAGGTACAACACGTAGAAGTCCAACGCAAAGAAAAATTCCATCAACTTTACGTGCCTATAAATAAAAAATGGATCGATGTTCTCTTGTAAATAGAACCAGATCGATGCTGGGAATCGAACGCACAGGCACCGACTCCGACCCCCCTCCGCGTGGTGAGACCGGGCACTTGCGACGGCGCGCTGCAGCGGCGGGCACTAGCGAGGAGCACGGGCGCAGGCCACAACGGCGAGGTGGAGCTCGAGGGCAACGCCGACATGGCGCTCAGGGTTAGGTGCCGGCTGTGGGCAACAAAGCGCCGCTAGGATGGTGGCGACGCGGGCTCGGCTCCTCTACCGCGGGGCGGCGTGGAACAGCACCACAGATCCTCAACAGCGCCTGGTAGCTCTGCGCTGGGGCGGCGGCGGCGACGACTCCTTCATGCCTTTGGGCGGACGAGAGCCCGGATCTCCTCCATGCCTCCGTCGTGGCTCCCTGGTGGATAGGCCCGAGAGGTGTTTGTGAAAAAAAAGGTATATAACCATTGATCGTTTTCAACAAATAGAAGAAATTATTCGATCAATTGTTTTTCCAAACTAACTTCAGCTCTATAAATAAAACTGCTTCCCTATCAAAAAAAAAAAAAAAAAAAAAAACTGCTTCACCAGTCAAGGCTAAAAAGTTGCTCCATCGACGATGACGTACCAAATGGTTCCAAGTGCTCATGGCATAGTTGCATCGATCAAAGAAGCCCTAAGTAAATGGTGGCTCCAGGTTTGTTTTTATTCCATATATGTATATTTTATTTATATATCTTTTATTTATTTATTTATTTATTTATTACACTATATATATATATATCAAATGTTAAAGAGTAAAAAAACTATTTCATATTTTCTCTATCACACTATCTCTTAACCCCTTGAAGCATAAGAATTTTTTCCAATTTTATCAAGACTGATTGTACAGGACGAATTAGAGATATAAGAGCTCTAATTAATTTAATGTCGCATCCTTAATCTTAATTAATTAATGTTGCGTCCTTAATCTAAATGTAGGACTTCTGTTCTGCTCATACAAGTTAGAATAGCAAATGTCCAATCACGATACATAGTTCGATTATAGAACGTAGATGGTACAAAGGACAACAAAGAAAATATCAGCATTCAGATGTTTTGTTCATGTTATTTTGCTCTTCGTTGTAGAACTTTGGTGTACACTTCAATTTATTATTTTTGTTGTTGCATCCATGAATATTTATTGTTTTTTTCACCCGTAGCAACACACGGGCATATTTCCTAGTCTATATAAATTCTTAGTCGATCCCAAGGATTACCGTTTTTTTTTGGAAAATAGGACTTGAAATCTTTACTAAGATTGGTCTAAGCCGAAGACTCAAAATTGATTTCGAGTTGTTGGCTGATGGTTTTTGCGGATGGAGCAAGCTGATACCGTTTATTATGAGATAAAAGCATTGTACCATGGTGATAAGTTCAAACAAAGAGGACATCTATTTGTTTCCTCCCTATAGAAAAGAAAAGAAAAAGACCTCATGGTCGTAAATGACCCTCGGCCTTAAGGGTGTGTTTGATTCACTACAGCAAGCCAGCCTGGCCGATGGGCGTGGCTGTGGCTAGCCGTAGTCGCCTCGAATCGGTGCAACCCTCTTGTTTGATTCCTATGTTCAAAGAACCAGGTTAGATTGAGATTGTGTTTCATATGGTGCATAGAAAGGATACAATCACATTGCCTCTATTGTGGTGACATTACCCTCTTGTCTCTCTTGTAAGCATTTTGTCGAGCACTTGCTAGGTGGTGGCGGAGGCAGCTCAACCTCAGCGTCTTGCCGCGACGCTCGAGGCAGCTCGCCGCCAGCGCCGTAGCTACCGCGGTTGCCGAGCCCGATGCGGTGGCAGCCGAAGAGGAGTAGGCCCGCGGTACGGCAGCGACGCCCGGCTACATCTCCTGGCCTTGGCATGCGGTGGTCCGACGACCGGGTGCCTCCCCTTTGCCGCCGCTGCGGTGACGGTGACGAGATGGAGATGGTGACGATGCGATCCTCTTATTTGCCGACGCTGTTGAGCTGCGGGCGCAGAGGTGGGAATGCAACCGGTGATTCCACGACAACCCCGATGCCGCTGGAGTCGCCGCCGCCGCATCTGCGCCGCCAACGCACTCTGGCCCGGCGCAGCACGCGCGACGCAGACGCGCCGATGGTAAGCGGAAGGACAACATGGAGCACGCCTTCCGCAGACGGAGCTGCTCTGAGGCGCCGCCCTTGTCATCCTCCGCCCGCCCGCAACATCTCCCGCGACGCCGACGCTGGGAGGGAAGTCGAGGAGGACGACGGGTTCGGGTGCGGCTAGAGCAGCGGGCGGCGCAGGCGGACGGGACAGATCTAGCCGTTATGGAAGAGCTTGTCGAGGAGGACATGACGGCGGCGGACGACGACGGAACCGCAACGAAGTCGAAATCGAAGTCAAAGTCGGTCGAGGACGCCGAGATGGCCGCGTCCTTCCAGGTGGGGCTCATCGTCGCCTGTCGGAGATCCGTTGCTACGGAGGTGGAGGGGAAGAGGTAAGTGAGCATGGGGAGGTAACCGAAGATGAGCACAAGGCCGGAATGAGCATGGCTCTAGAGAAACGGTCTTCGGGAGCGTGCGGTCAGAGCCAGGAGAGAGAACGATTTTTGCATCCACAGGGACGAACCGGGGAACAAGAAAATAAAATCAAACACGATGGCCTGGCTCCCACGGTCTCGGGAACAAGGTTTTGGCCCATATCAAACATGCCCTAAATGGTCCGCTCCCGCCTCCCAGTGGCATGGCTTGTGGCACGTAATAAGTGAGAAGTTAAAATTATAGAAAGACTGGAAAATTCATTAACAAAGACTTGAAAACTGAACACTTTCAGAAAAATGAGCAGTTGGAAAGGAAATTGCTTTCACATTGTGTTTGGTTGGTTTTGATCAACTCTGTGTGTTGAGTGGCCTTGCTATGTTATATCGTGTATTTTTGAAGTACCAATGGGTACTCTCACAAAATGAGATTTCTATCGATCTAGCTTTTTTACGAGCAGACAACCATAAGAAAAAGTATAGATTAATGGAATGGGGCATCTTATGTTTACCTGAAGAACAAGGTGGTTTGTGAAATTTAAACCTTGAATTACAAAACACATGTTTGCTCAGTAAATGGTTAGTATAAACATGTACTCTCTCCGTTATTACAAATAGATGGGTTTTACAAAGGGAGAATTGGCTGTGGGACACTGGAAGTGGATGCAATTTGCTGAGACACACCAAAATTGACTCTCTTTGCCAGAACACACCGCTTTCCATTGTTGTTTGGCCACCGCGCACCGCTGATCGATTCAAACTGATTGAGGCTTGGCAAAGACATCGGGTGCCCCGAGCCATGTTTGGGTCCGTCCCAACCAGTCCGGTTGGACCAGTTTTAACCGCCACGCCCCCACCGTTAGGGTTAGATTCACACTCCGTCACCTCCTCCCATCCCCTTCTCCACGACCACGTGGCAAAGGCGGCGGCGGGCTTGGTTGCTGCGATTTTCCGCGCGGGCGGGCGAAAGTGGGAGTCTGCGCAGCGCGCGCCAGGCGGGCGATTCGGGCGCAAGGCCATGGCGACAAGGTCGGGCGCGTCCCTCCTCACCTGGTTCGCCTGGTGGAAGCTCGCGGGCCGAGCGGACAGCCGTTGTGCCCTTTCTGCAGGACGGCCACCATTGTGGAGCCGGACCTCCAGAACTGAAAGGCACCCAGAGAAGCCGTTCTACACTTGCAGGAATCGGGATTGGGTGAGTTATTTGCAGTTTTTAGTGTTTGATTCGTTCCTATTCAAACCCAGGTCTACAGTTTGTCCCAAACTCAAGTTCGTCACTGTGAACAGGGCAGCAGCAAGTGCAGTTTCTTCATGTGGAAGCCAGAGAGCGAGGGCGGCGATGCTGGCCGCGATGCTGGCCACGGCGATGCTGCAGCAGTGATGGCTGGATTGCAATCTTTGGAGAAGTCTTTGTTGGACCTGCAGAATGCAGTTCGTAGCATAGGTGGACAACAGAGAGTGAACTGGTGGATGAGTGTGGGCAGCGTGTTTGTAGGTGTTGTTAGCTTTGTTGTCCTATGCATGTTAATGTGTAACCAAGCATGAACCTTGCTCTGTAACCAAGCATGAACTTGTGGAATGTTGAATGAAAGCCCCGGTTTCTTTTGTTCTCAATTTATAATTTTTTGTTCTCAATTTATAATGCTCACAACACAGATCACAACAGCATGTGAGAACAGAAGTATCAACACATTTCATTACCAAGTTCACATTACATTATCAAGTTCATATGGCAGATGACATGCCTTGCCAAAAACAATACCAGCTGTGCTGTCATGCATAATAAGTTCAGGAACATGACTTGCAAAATACAATACCAGCTGTGCAGTCACGCATAATAAGTTCGGGAACATGACTTGCCAAATACAATACCAACTCGCATACATAAATAAGTTCGCATGGCATAAAAGCCTCAAAAGCTGTGACAACATTCAGAGAGTTCCATCAGCGGTGGTCTGGAACATGCTGCTGTGTTGCTTCAAGCGCCTAGACATCCAGCAACTTCTTCTTGCTCCTAGTGCTAGCGCTGGGACTTGCTGTTGAGGTAGCCAGACTCCTTGTCACCGGGCGTGGGCTTTGTTGTGGGCTAACCCTGTAAGAATAGAGATGTTAACATGTAGTTCATCACCATAATAGGCGACAGTGAAGATAACAATGGAATCACTTACTGTTTCCCATTGGTGGAGGCCTTCCTCTTCTTCTTTGGTGGTTCATTTGTGGTTTCTACAATCTCTACGACTTTTGGCTTGTAAGTCCTCTTCTTCTTTGGTGGTGGTGGAGGTGGTGGTGCATCGGGGTCCTGAACAGTCTCATTGCATGTCTTCTGGAGGTGACCAAAACCCCCACACCTTTTACACCTTCTCTTGCCTCTGCTGGTAGATCCACCTTCTTCAGATCCCATTATCCTTCTCTTTCTTGGCCTTCCTGCTGCTCTTTTGCAAAGAGGAGGATAGAGTTTGAAGCCAATGTTTACCTTTTCCCACTCATCTTTGCCTGGCATTGGAGGCACAGCAGTTGCATAAGCTGCTTTGAACATCTGGACAGAATAATAAGGGTCCACAAAATCCTCCAATTGGACCCTTCTTGTGCCAATGAAAGCTATGGCATGCACACAAGGCAGTCCAGTTAGCTGCCAACCTCTACAAGTGCACTCTTTCTTATCCAGATCAACAATGAACCTCCATGGAACTAGATCCTTATTCACTCCTCCTACTTCTCCAACCATTGGGCCACTCCTGTGAATGTTGTACCTAAGGTTCCTGCTTTTTTCATGCAGTCCTTTCATGACATGTGGTAAAATCTGCAAACCAGTCAATTTTGTAGCAAGTTGCATCCTTGTGCAAAACCTCTCCATAATCATCTGCCTTATCTTATCCATCAGATCTAGGACAGGTAAGGACTTCTCCTCCCTGATCCAATTGTTGAAGGTCTCGGCAATGTTGTTGGTAACATAGTCACATTTGCTTGCTGTGCTGAACTTGGCCCTTGCCCATATCTGTTTGTGGTTGTCCATCAACCATTTTGTTGCCTTAGGACATGCTTTGTGCATCTCATTCCAGTGTCTCTCATGGGTTGTCAGTCTGTAGCACCTAGATGCAGGCCACAAGTTCCTTTCAAACACTTCTCCCCTAAACCTCTTCTGGAAATTCTTAACAAGATGCCTCATGCATTCTCTGTGTTCTACACCATTTGTAAACACTTTGGTTACTGCTTGGTCTATTCCTTTGCCTCGCATCTGTTGAAATAACAAGACCGGGGGGGAACCAATTGCCTTGTGAAGCATCTTCATAAACCACTCCCAGTTTGGGGTTGTCTCACTACCAAAGACTCCATAGGCCACTGGAAACATCCAATTGTGGCCATCAATTGCTACAGCAGAAGCTAACTGACCTTTCCACTTTCCTGTCAAAACTGTGGAATCAACGCCCATATAAGGTCTGCAACCTTTGAGGAAGCCATCAATGCATGGCTTCAGTGCTACAAACATCCTGCTGAATCTTCTCTTCCCTCTCACAACCTCCCACTCAATCTCTACAACACTACCAGGACACCTCTTCTGGATCTCCATCTTCCAAGAAAACACATGTACAAAACTGTCTTCCCGGCACCTAGAATCTCATCTAATGCCATTTGTCGGCCGTCCCAAGCTACGTAGTAGCTCACCTTGATGCAGTACTTGTCCTCTAAACTCTTCCTCAAAGCTGTAGCACCAATAGTTGGATCTTGCCTAAGCCAATTTATGACTCTGTCTTTCACCCAATGATTGGTAGCCATGCAATTGTGCTCCAGTTTACTTTTGCTAGCACAGTTATGCTTGTGTGGCATCTTCTTAATCTGCACCCATCAATTAAACAAAACTGATTTGCATCAATTAATCTGCACAATGAAGGCTGAAGACAATGCAAAAAAAAAAAAAAAAAAAAAACTAAAAAGCATGAAAGAATTCAAGAATATACCTGCCATGTCTTCCCATCTCTGCACCGAGATGCATGAATCGTCCACTGACACCTCTTGGCCTTACAAAATGCTCTGTACCGGCGCGAGTCACTGTAAGGAGCTGCAAGTTCAACTTCTTTTAGCACAGCATATTGCCTAATGCACCTTTTAAAACAATAACCATCCTCAAAAAAGTTACACCAACAAAGAATTTTAGGGTTATCTACGCCGGTGACGTGCACCACACCCTCACACTCCGGCTCATCATTGACTACTAGTGGGTCATCATCTTCTGGATCAGTATCAGGATAGTCAGCACAATCATTTGTTCCTTCATCATTCAACTCATTCTTGTACTTCTCTTGCTCATCATCAACTCCTACATACTCAACTTCATCCTTCTCCCCCCAGTCATCATCCTCTGCAGTGGCATCAGCAGCATGCTCAGGCTGAGCCTCAAGAGCTTCATCAGAATTAGCAACAGGAATGTCAGGCACATCACTAGGATTACCCTCAGCTTGAGCAGCAGGGTTAGAATGAGCAAGATTGACATCATCAGCAAGATTGGCATCAACAGAGGCCTTGGCATTAGAATCTGTGTTGCACTTGTCTGCCCAAGGACGAGTGTCAAGAACCTCTACAGTTAGTGGTAGCTTCCTACTTTCCCAGTACACATCAAATGCATGTAGGAGAGAACTATCAGAGTCTATTCGAACTGTCTCATTCTTACTTTTGTCAAAGAAAGTAACAGATAGCTCTTGATCCAGACCGTGAACTGTCTCCTGAGAAATGAGCTCCTGAAAATCAATCCAGCTGAATACATCCTTATCCACGACACGCATATAGTTCTCAGTTACATGATAGTCGCCAAGTCCATCTGGTCGTTGCTCTACGTAGGCAGGAACCCGAATCGCCAATCTACAAGCGGCGCTCGGATCCATCCTACCACAAAGAAAAGGAAAAAACAAAATCTGACCGCAACTCTCTAATGCGTTCAAAGGCATACAAATCGAAAGCAAGGGAGACGGAATTCTTACCCTTTTGGCGCCCATTTGAAAGGAATCTTAGGCGGCGCCGCCGGTGGAGCGGGGGGGATGTCATCTTCTTGCTGTCTGGGGGTGCTCCTCATCATCAACCCCCATGGCTGCTGCCGGGCGGCCGAGCTCGGTGTGTCCACGCCCGGCGATCGATGGATTTGGCGGCGGGCCTTGCCGCTACTGAAGTCGGGGAGGCGGCGGCGGGCCGAGTCGGGGAGGCGCTACCGAGTCGGGATTGAGTCGGGGAGGAGGTGACGGGGATTGAGTCTAACCCTAACGGTGGGGCGTGGCGGTTAAAACTGGTCCAACCGGACTGGGGTTGGGACCGGACCCAAACATGGCTCGGGGGCACCCGATGTCTTTTGCCAAGCCTCAATCGGTTTGAATCGATCGGCGGTCTTGCGGTGGCCAAACAACAATGGAAAGCGGTGTGTTCGGCAAAGAGAGTCAATTTTGGTGTGTCTCAGCAAAATTGCATCCACTTCCAGTGTCCCACAGCCAATTCTCCCTTTTACAAAAGGGTTCGGTCAAACATCGGGAACACAAATCATGAATAACTTTTAAGTTGTGAAGTTTGGAAATATGAAAATCATATCAATAGATTTGTCTTGGAAGTTATTTTCATAAAAATATACATATATAATTTTTCAATAAATATTTTTATAGAAAAGAGAAGTCAAAATTTTACTTTGGAGACCGTGTCGTTGTCCTAACGCCCATCTATTTGTGATATGGAGGGAGTACATCTATTTGTGATATGGAGGGAGTAAATGCTGAGTGGGTATGGCAAGTACTTCTAAAGAAGAAGTACATAAAAAAACAAAACCATTGGTGAAGTCTCTTGGAAACTAGGAGATTCACAATTTTGGTCTGTCCTTGTGAAGGTTAAAGATTGTTTCTTGGAACTTTCAAGTTTTAATCTTCACAAAGGAGAACAAATTAGGTTTGGGAGGACAAGTGGTTAGAGAAATTTACTCTCAAAGTACAACACCCTTCCTTCTGTAATGACTAATTAGCTCTATTTTATTAACCTTGCTAGTAGCAAAGCTCTATGCTCTATAGTCAATATAGTCAATTAACACCCCTGAGGCTTGGGACGAGAGCAGAATCAACCAGATAGCTCTGATTGCGGGTTGCCCAACCAGCAGATCCTGATCTTAACATTAACCAAGTAAACGGCTCCAAAATCGAACGGGTTGCCCAATCAGCAGATCCTGATCATATAAGAAGTCTTAAAACACGACAATCGAACGGCTCATTCATTCACCAAGTAAACGGCTCCAAAATTAATCTACTCCTATGTTCTCTATGGTTGCCAATACTAGGTCAACTATACATTTTTCTTTTGATGCCAGCATTAACCATGGGTCTAATTATCTAAAAAGCTGCACATGTTTAAGGATTTCCCTAACTCAACATTGTTCTCTGGCCTCAAAACTACAATGCAACTTGCACCGGCAGTAGTATCACCTTTTTTTTTTTTTACAGTATAGTATCTTTTGTTTTTTAGAAGTTTACAGTATAGTATCTTTGATGGATTGGCCAAACACCGAACAACGTCCTTGTTTGCAACTTGCAAGTCAATAACGATACTACAAGACGTGAAATAAAAAGTGGAGCACCTACTAACTGGCTCCGGCATTCAAGGCAGCAATGATGGCGGCAGCGTGTTGCTCAATTGAACAAGGCACGAATAATAAATGACATGAGCAGCTGGAATTGGAGTTTTCAAATTTCTGCTCCTCTTCCCTCAGAGCTGTTGTACAGCCAGATCCAGAGTAAATGCTCCAGTTCATAAAAAAAAACAGAGCAAATGAAGTGGAAGAAGGAGGGTGAATGTGAATGGAGGGAGATGTTCTGACTAGGAAACTCCTCGAATTGTTATCATTATGCAAGTTCACATTTTTGTGTTGGAGTATGCCTTTAACGGCTTTCAAATCTGTGATCATGCTTTTTTTCCGGCAAATTACGCAATATAGGGTTCTACCATTTCATATGTTCAGTTCAGAAATTTACCCTGAAGAAACCCCTAATGAAGCAATTTTGAATGAATGTACAGTAAAATGAAAGTAAATACAGCTAGTAATCTACTACACACAGTTGCGAAATGCTTTGTGAAACCATCTGAAAATCTCGAACCGTAATCCTTTTTACCTCGATCTCATACCCACCATTTCTTCCACTCGCCAAGCAATGCAATCAAATTTCCGGCGACCCATTGCTGCAGCAAAAGATGCATGCATGCATACACAGTTACACAGGGGAGGAGGCAGAGGGGAAGAACCAGGTGGTAGAAGAGCCAAGATCCCAGCTTCGATTCACTTCACAGGTGGCCTCTGATCCAGAGCAGCGTCCGCCGGGCGAACGACGGCGCCTCGTCGGCTCTGGAGCTGAGTCCGCGCCCGCCGCCGGCGGACTCGACGTCCCAGTCCACTACGCTGCCGCTCGCGCTCTTGTCCCACGTCGACACGTTGTACTCGGACTCCGTCACGGGGCTCACCACGTCGGCCCGCAGCTTCGGGATGACCGCCGCTGGCGCTGTCACCCCGACGCCGACGTCGCTCGCCGTGCGCTGGAGCGCCGAGGGGAGCCGGAACGACGACGCGCGGCGCGAGGTCGAGCACGACGGCGCCAAGGCGATCGCGCTTGCGCCGGAGGACACGTCCTTCCTCCTCGCCCCGCTGCGCATCCATATCTTGGAGATGGAGAAGCTCTCCCTCTTGTCCACCGCCGCTTTCGACGACGGCGGCGGCTGCTGCTGCTGCTGCTTGGGCGGCGCGTCGAACCCGCGGAAGCCTTCCCGTTTGGAGTGGCAGTCGCACTCCGACATGGCGACACGGTGCCCCGGCATGCGAGTCGCGGGCCGCTTCTTCTCCGGCGGCTTCACGGCGACGCGGAGCAGGGAGCTCTCGTCCATGACGTACTCGTAGGTGCCCATGGAGAAGCACCGCCTCACGTCCTGGCTCTGGCTTCCAGTTCCAGGGTTGGCGCTGCCGCCGGCGCCTTCGGTGGTGGCCTGGCTTCTGAACTTGCCGAGCTTCACAGGAACGACCACCTCGTCCTTCTTCTCCACCGCAGCCTCTGCGGCGGCGTGTTTCCGGAGGTCCTGCCCCGCCTGCTCCTCATGCTCGATGACAAAACTGAGGCGCGCCGAGGACGCCGCGTCGAGGCGATCGGAGACGGAGCCCTCGGAGCCGGACTCGAGGACGAACACCAGCGGGCTGCAGCCGGCGCCGCAGGGAGAGAAGTCGGCGAGGAGGCTGCGGCGGCAGAGCGGGCAGGTGGAGTGCGACAGCAGCCACGTGTCGATGCAGTCGACGTGGAACGCGTGGCTGCACTTGGGGAGGAGGCGGAGGCGGTCGTCGTCCGCGAACTCGCACAGGCACACCGCGCAGTCGAAGGGGTCCTTCCCGCCGGCGCCGACCACGGCGCCGTAGAGGAACACCGGCAGCGCGTCGATGAAGGACTGGTCGACACCGGCGTCGTGGAGGTGGAACAGCTGCTGGAGCTGGCCCTGGAACGCGGTGGCGTTCGCGTCGCCCCCGTACGCGTCGCCGGGATCCCGCGGCGCCGGGCGGAGCAGGAACCGGACGAGGAGGTGCAGCAGGCCGGAGACGAAGAAGATGACGGCCAAGATCAGGATGATGAGAAGGACACTGGGGCTGATCCTGCTCTGGAAGCCCGCGTCAGAGGACGCCGCTGCCGCCACCGGCGGCGGCGGCGACAGCAGCGGCGGTAGCGATAACAGCGGCGGAGGAGGCGGCGGGAGGTACGGGAGGGGGAGCTGATGCAGTGGCGACGTGGGTGGCAGCGCGGCGGCGTAGTTGATGGCTGCATGCATGGCGTAGTGGTCGCTCATGGCCCGGGTCAGGGGGAGCGAGGCGCCTGACCCGTGATTCGATCTAGAGAGCCAGGTAGGAGGAGGAGGAGAAAGAAGACAATTTGGTTGGAGGTGGTCAGCAGCAATGGTGGGAGTGTCGCCTGAATCTTGTGTCGTCGTCGTCTTCCTGTCCGCCCCTTCTTCTTGGGATGGAGACAGATGTTGAGGAGGAGATCATCACTAGAGCTTGATCTTCTTGTGTCTGATCCTTGAACAGAGAAACAATGGCAGAATCTAGCTGTGACACAGCTGAACAGGTGCGGTTTGTGAGAGAGAGGAGAGGGAGGGAGGGGGGGGAGAGGGAAGGGGGGAGAGAGGTCGATGTATAGGATAGTGATGGATCCTTAATGTGGGGAGAGAAAAATGGAGAGAAGGACGGTCGTGGACTCGTGGTGAGAAATGGGGATGAAAATAAATAAATTGCTTTGTGACCACTAATTAAGAAAATATCATTTACTGTCATTAACTTTATGAGAATTCAAAACTTTAACTTTGATTAGATTAATTGTCGAGTATATTTTCACAACAACGTTATATTAATAAATCCAATCAAACTTACGAAAATTTTACCTCATGCTTATTTTAGGATAGATGGAACAATTCTCTAAAGGGTAAAGCTTCATATGTGCCACATGCCCGTAGGTAACATTTTTCACCTACACTTATACTCCCTCCATACTCATAACTCAAGTCATTTTTGGATAAGATTTAGGCCAAACAATGAGAATCCAAATGATGAATAACTTTTGAGTCATTGAGTTTGGAAATGTGAAAACGATATGAACAGATTTGTTTTAAAAAATATTTTCTCAAAAGTATATATATCATATTCCAATAAATATTTTTAGAAAAATAAGAAATACATGGAATCGTTTGAATTTTAAACACTAACAGGTGAAGTAACACACAACCGTATCCACGGAGAGGCATCAACGGTCCATGTAGCCACTACAAGGCGTCCGGCCGTAGCCATAGCCAAGTTGTGGCCACCCCGTGCCGTCAATACTAGGTGTCTGGCGGTTATCCCAAGCCATAGAAGTCTTGGTCACACGGTTGTCAGCCGTGTTGCGACTACTAAGACATCCGGTCGGTGATCCGTTGCCAAGTAGTTGCCGCACGGTGGCCTGCCATGGCCGGCCAACGGCCTACAGCGCCAACTGAAGCTAGCCAAGGTAAGCTACAGGTCGGCCGTGAAGGCCAGACTCACCGGAACATACCCATCAACGGTCCATACAGTCACTACAAGGCGTCCGGCGTGGGCTGACTGTGAGGTCACAATAGCAATTCGGTTGGATATGATCGGGTTAAGTTTAAAGGATGCTCTACTATGAAGTTGAGGCCAATCTAGCAGTTGGTTTCAGACTATATGGTAAAAATGTCAATAGATTTTGGAACCAAAACCTAACGACAATAATCTAACCCCAAACTATAATTGTCAGAGAGTACAGATCCATCTTATTTCCATCGATCCCATCTCATCATGGAGAGGAGGGAATTCATTTCAAATCCTGTTGTGTTTAATGGAGAAGCATGGCCGAACCAGAGGGTAGGTTTGAGAAATTAGTGCACACTTGTACTATCTCTCTCTATATCCAACTGTAGTGTCTAGAACATTGCCCTGGAAGGTTAAGTAGGGAGTTGCATGTTTTAAAATCATTCGTGTCTGTGTGTGTAGATTTTTGGTCGTCCTTTCGTAACGACACATTGCATCAGGGAGCACTAAACTAGTGCAAGTACCATTCGATGTGTAGGTTTAGTAGTGAGTTGATGTGGACTTTGTAACTACGGACAAAAAGAGAAGCGAGATTTAGAAGCACACAGCACCAAAACCGAGTTAGGACTTCGGAGAAGATATATGCATGATTAGTTGGATCTTGGGTAAATAAGCCTAGTTTTGACTTTTGACTTTGCAAGAACACCTATCAGCTGCCGGCTCAAAGTCCCACTAATCACTCCCATTTTTCTAACCATCTTGCTAGGCGGCCAGGCCAAACAAAAATCCCACCTGTGCTCTCATCAGCCGTGAATTGAGAAGGCCACTACCACTGCCAGTGGGCCCTAGCTAACGGCCGGAGAGAGAGGGGGGGGAGTGGTCTCATGTCGGCCCCACGCTGTGAGACATGAATGCCAATAGGTTCGCAGGTCAACCTGCTAACAGGTGTAGCAGTCCGTAGCAGTGGAAGATGAATGAATGGTTCGAAAATCTTGAATGTGGGGAATACGGAGTAGAGCTGTTTGTATAGGGACAAATGTGGTGCACTACTGATTTTAGCTAATTTAATAATATTCTAAGAGAAAATAAACTGAAACGAGGCCACGTTTAGATGACTAAAATTTGTAATCATATGTCACATCGCATTAATGTAAAGACGTTTAGTTTGTTAGTGGTAAATATCATCCTACCATAGAGTAACTAGGCTTAAAAGAATCGATCTACAATGTACATCTAAACTGTGTAATTAGTTATTTTTTTAACTACATTTAATACTCCAAATATATGTCTTTTGGTGTATTTAATGTGATGTGATGAAGAAAAGTGGGAAAAAAAGGTTAGAAATTTTAACAATCTAAACAAGGCCCAAGATTAAACAAGAACCAGGGAACATGCTACGAGAGAAAATATAACTTTTTGCTAGGATGGCAACATCAGTCGTTTATCACGCGAACCAATAATAATGCTTGATTCAAATTCGCGATTCTGAAAAAATCAAATAAAAACCAGTAGAGTAGAATCAAATGGACAATAATCATGAAATTTGTTGGATATATGCTAGTATCAACCAGGAAACAATGATGATGAAGAGGCCACCAACGTTGATAAAGTTCATGCTCTGTTAAAGAGTACGTATAGCGCGGCCAGCGATGGCACGACCTCGTGGAGTCTGCGTTGTAGTTTAGGTATCGTTGTCATCCATAAATGTGCCCCCAACTCCCAGCTTCAATGGAGATCCGTGGCAGTACGCTCTTCATATGTACCAAACCGTCGGTGCCACAACCGTCTCGTGTGTGTTGATGCGGCACGTACGTACTCTACACAGCAGCGGTGGTCAGGAGTTATCTATAAAGACACGTGTTTTTGTACGTTGCGTGCTTTTGTAGTAAGTACTATCTTGCCCTCGGCGATATATGTTCATCTATACATACATACAGATCGACTGAGTAGTCGTACTACTGAAGCGTGAAAGAGTCATTGGACAGGCACAGCAACTGTTTGGATGTATGCAAAATGCTTGCTCCGTTCCCTTGCTCGCGTCGCGTTCGCATCTGCAGATTCCGAAGAGTCCCAAGGACCAACGACCCCTCACTTTTTCTTTCCTTTTTTTACGACGACGACGAAGGGGCGACCGGCGAGGCGGCGACCTGGGGTGACCAATGCGAGAAACTGCGAGAAACTCTGGGTGGTGCTGGCTGTGGTGGGCGCTGGCAGCGACGCAGCGTTTCGTTGCCGGCCGTGGTGTCTCGTTGCTTGGATCGCTGTGCGGTCGAGGTGGCGCACTCATCGGCTCGCCCACCACCGTAGTACCCATGCCGTTGCCGGCCTAGCTAGCGACGTGTCCTCGCAAAGGCTGCGCGCTTTTCCCCAATTCCTCCCAGTCGCAGGCCATGCATGCGGTACGCGACACAGCGCTTCTGTGTGTGCGCTGAGTGCTGCTACGCCGCTTCTGTTTTCTCGGCAGCTTTGCCGCGTCGATCATTCCGCTTTGTGCCCTTGGCTGATGCTGCTCTCGCTCTCGGGCCTTCCATCCTCTTCCTCGTCGTGGCCTCGTGGGGCGGCTTGTTGCATTGGTTGGCCTAAGATAAGAGTCAGAACTCAGAACATGTATGGTTTTGGCACTTTAATTTGGTGGTGCGCGGGTGGTGGTTTGGTGTGCCTGCCCATGATCCGTTGTTGGGTGATCTGATCAGCTGTAGTGTATTGTATGCGCGCGGTGCTCTGACTTGCGTTGCTCCCAGACTCCCAGTTGAGCCGGGGAACAGATCGAGACGGACTGGGGATCGTCCTGAAGTGCGCGCGCGCGCGTGTTCCGTTCGATTCTCTCGGTGAGACCAGACGACCGGACCGCCTTGGGAAGAAGCCAAAGTGAAGGCGACTTGGCACTGGATGCCACGCCGGGCTGGCAGCCAGGTTTCTTGCATTGGATCCATCAACTCATGTGTCACCGATCTACAGTATATTCAATTCGGTTAAAAGTCAGCCTGCTGGGTGGAGTAGTTGGTGTTGTCTGAATGTTCGGGCCGGTTAATTGACAAGCACCATTGCGCACTGGCATCGCATAGCGATAGCGACTAAACCTTGCGTTGACATGAGCACATGTCTATCTAAAAGGCATTGCGTTGACATGAGCACATGTCTATCTAAAAGGCATGGATGCAAAGATCGAGATCGATGTGGGACAAAGCAAGGGTCAAGTGTGGATGATCACTGATCAGCAACAACTGCCAAAAGCAGGAGAGCCACCAGGCCAGTGAGCTAGCGTCGGGAAGGTAATGCATGACCACCAATCAGCCGCGAACTACCTTATCCAGGCCCAGATTACCTGGCAGCTCGGCTCATCTGCAACCACGCCAGCGTTGGTTCTCGGTGCCGTGTGGACCTCAGACTGGGGCGGCAGTGGCAGCCGTGCCAAACTATTGGGCCGTATGCTACGGTTGGGCGTGCCAAACTTTCTACTAACAAGGGCTGCTACGGTGGGGGTGCCCTGAGCGGGCCGCGGGCGAACCAAAACTAAACATGGAAATACAGGCCTCCAGGAAGGAAAAAACCAAAATCAGTTTGTGTCCTCTTTTCTTTTCTTTTCTTTTCCGAGTGTGGCTTTTAAAGTTTTGTAAAAGGCCGTGGAATTTAAAGCCTAGAACACGGCTGTGGCCGAATTGGTCCACAGGAGCCTTATGACAATATTTGGGCCCCGTAACTCACATGGAATGGGCCAACTTTAGGCTGTCAACATTGACCCGTTACCCATTCATTTATCTCTTCTTTCTCACACACTAAGAGTAGATCGATGTTAGAATTATGGGAGTTTCTCATCAAAAAGAAATTTTTTTTTTGAGAGACACTAATTTCCAATTGCTCTCTTAACTAAAAGACTAGATATTAAAAAAAGGTCTAGGAAGAGTATCTGACCATATAAACTTATCAAACCGGAAAAAGGAATATTTATTACTACTAAACTAGAGAAATACATGAAAAGTGAAATCGACGAAAGTGCCAGCAAATTAGCACCATCATACTTGGAAAAATCCCATGATATATCCTTGGGGAAATAAGGAAAGAAAATTCTTTACTGCAGTTGCAAGGCTTGCTGAAAATCATAATGATGTCACCTGCATTGCACCTAGCTTGCACTGCTGAAGACTGCACTTTCCTTCTGCCTTACGGCAACTGTTTCTTCAGTCGCATGATGCATTATCCATCTCACTCACAATCAACCGGATCAGACCATGCGATCTAACTTTTAATCAGCTGTCGCCTTGTTCGATCGATCGCTTCCTCGGTTAAATTGGATGAATGTGCACGCGTAACGTAACTGCTCTAAGATGAAGACAGAGATCCATTTGTGTTTCTTAATTTGTTGTGAAGCCGACACACAACAATGCTTTTGGTGTGTGTTTGTTTGATCAGGCACTGAAAGTCCACGGCTATGATCAATGGATAACTTCTGCTGCACATTACATGACTACTCACTGGCCAATCATTGATCGATGGAGCTGTTTGTTCAGAAGAGAATATGGGCCAAACTGTATTGGCAAGTCAGCTGCAATAGCATGAGGGGCAGTGTCGACAGAGTAGTCAGGCAGCTAATAAGCATGTGTTTAGTGTAAAAATTAACAGTTACATGCCTTCAGTATATAGTATATATTCTCAGCACACCTACAGAGTATTGTTTCTAACTACCAGATTGTTCAACCAACCAGTATTTAAGTAGTACGTAACAAAGCTACTTCTTCGCTGACAAACTCTTGCTCGTGTGCATGCATTACCTAACTCTGAATTCTGATGTCTGAATTTAAGAGCAGAGGCGGCATTTGTTCTGGGAACTCAAGGGAAGACATGATCTAGTATCGAAGAGAATCACTCTATGCTCCATCTATGTCATGAATTAAAAGCTTGGTTTCCCCAATTCTAGTATATTCCGGGATGTTATCAAGAGCTCGTACAGTGCGAGCCCTTGCATCCAATCCAAGTTGCAAGTGCAACCACAAGCGTGCCGCCGTAGGATCAACTTCACTCTCACTGTTGTTCGCCAAGCTTTTCCAACAGCGTAACAGAACTGTACGTAGATGTTGATGTCTGGAATGGATCGGATCATGCATAGTAGTAGTATTGCATACTATAGTCTCGTCAGAATTCAGAGCGAGCGAGCCAGGCTACACTGCTTGCACCACTGCAGCTGCAAGGGATCTATCAGTATGAAGAATTAGCAAATTGCATTGGTCTACGTAGAATCTAGTAGCTAGAACAGCTTATTATCACGATAAGTATCACATCCTTTTTACGTGTCGTCGTCATGGACACTGTTGCTCCATAACACCATGATTAGGAAGCTTTTAAGTCCCGGGTCATGCCGTGTTCCCCTCTGTGGATCCCATATATGCATGGTCGTCGACTCGATCTCCAGGCTATAATGTGTGCGTGTGTGCACACGCACGGTTGCCCACGGTTGCAGGGCTCTCTCGATCAGCACGTCATGTCACCGATGGATTCGCAATATCGCGTTGCTCCCCCGGCCACATCTTTTTCGCCCCGTGCCGCTGTGCACCTACTGTTTCCGTGAAGAAAATCTTTGCCTCCGACTGGATCCGTGAGAGAGTAGCTTACCTCCCCGTGCGTACGTAGAGTTTTCTGAAGCTGTGTGAAAGGCTGAACTCAACCCGTGCACACGCTTGAAGTGAACAGACATGGGAACACGCGCAGAGCTTTGTGACCCCATGGCGTCCGGCCGGCCAGCCATGAATGGATCCCCGGCAGCAGGTGCAGTGCATGCATCAACCAGCAAGCCACATACAGTATATATGCAGAGAGATACACACGCACGGTAAGGGGAGACCATGCATATGCATCAATCGCGCTCAGTCGACGTTCCACCCGGTTGGTGGTGACCATTACCGCATCGTTCTCTATTCACCACCCTGGCCGGGGACATGGATGTGCTACTCCCTCCGTCCCTAAAACAGATGTCATTCTCGCTTCCCGAGAAGTCAACATTTTCAAACTGCCGACAATTATATATTAAAATATATAAATATTTATGCTAAGTAATTAGTATCATTGAAAAGATCTTTAAGCCTAGTTTTTTTAATAAATTTATCTGGAGATATAAATGTTGCACATATTTTCTACAAACCTAGTCAAAGTTGAGAAAGTTTGACCGGCACGCACCCCATAGCGACATCTAAAAGGGAGTAGTCTTGAAAACGTCACTATTTTCTTTTCTGAAACAAATATTGGACGATTAATTGATTATCAGGTGTAGTGAGGGTCAAAGCTATGAGTACATCAGACAAGACCGAAATATGCAAATATCCATTCATATTATTATACCTGTAGTACATCTCAATGATAGTAACATTGTTTCCCTTCTCCCTATGCTATAGTATGCGCAACAGTGCAAGTCACCATTAACATGTCTCCCGGCCCATTAGTCTGTCCCTCTCTCACACACACACCCAGCTTGCTCGCCAACGAAGAAGTTTCAAGAGCTGGCAACTAGTAGCATGCTCGCTGCAGATACAATACATGCAGGGTCAGTGTCATGTAGACCGGCCACGGCCGGGCTCAGAGGTGCTCTGAGCTCATCTCCAGTCCCGGACAGCTCTCCGTCACCCATCCATCCGTCCATCCAACCATCCCTCTCACAGCACAGACAAGGAGCTCACATCACACACAGGGGAGGCAGGGGGTGCACGTGCATGGGGTTCAACGCTGTCCACGCGCGCGAGCGAAGGCGACGCGCACATGCGCGCCCTGCACTGCCCCTGCCCAGCCACATGCCTGCGCTGCGCGCCCGCCGGCCGCGGCATGCATGCATGCCCGCGCCCTCGCACCGGCCACCGCCCGCCTCCGGCCCCTCCACCGCGTACTCGCCCCCCCCCGCGGCGCGACACCTCCGATCCCCGGCCACCACCATGAACACCGGCCAATTAACACGATCAGAGAGCTTTGCACCAATCGATGCAACAACACCACCTGATCCACCGTTCAGAACTGATCGATGATCAGGTGCATGCGCGCGGCCGGCCGGCAGGGACTCTCGATCAGAACGCGAGCGAGCATGCAGACAACGCGCGCGCGCAGCGCGGTCGAATGAAGGACAGTATCGGCGACCGTCCGATCGGCCAGGAACGTCCGGATCCCGATGCGTAGTTCGTGAGGACAAGCTGGCAAGAGTGCGCATGGTGGTGAGCTTGCAGAGAGCTAGCTGATGCTGCTGCTTCCCAGCTGGCCCTTCTCAGGCTCCTCAGCGAGAGCGTGCTGTGCGCGGCACAGTGGCAGCAGCAGGCCCTGGCCTTGCCGCCCCGGGCGGCGTTCCCGCTGGGGCTGAGGTCGATCGGCCCGGCCGCGATACGGCGATAGTAGGTCCGTTGTTGACGTGCTCGCGGGCCCTGCCGGCTGTCATCGTCGCATTCGCATCGCATCGATCGACCGCGAGCGAGCGCCGAAACCACGTCGGCAAGCGTATGGCGCCTTGTGCATGAGGGCAGGGCACGACACGGCGACGTACGTACGGTACCCTGACCGATCCATGATCGATGGCTCGAATTATTATTCACTCACTCTTGGTTCTATTCGATCAATCATGCCATGCCATGCCATGCCAATGCCATTACCTGGGGCACTGGCCACTGGGGCATGCATATATTATATACATAAAAATGTGTGTGTCTCGTGTTGTCTGCGTTAGCACACGTGAAGGTTACAGACCGGATACTACAATACACCGCCCACATTAGGCCATTGGGTAACTGGGCAGGAAAACACCAAACCAAACCATGCTTGATGATCTTGTTCAATGCTAGAGCACGCATACTGTGCCCTTACAGACAGAGTGACAGTGGATCATCAGCACTAAGATTTGCTTACGCGTTGTGCGTTGTTGATCTCCTGTGGTCGGCATTTGTGGCTGTGGGTAGGTAACAGATCGAGTTTTTTGAGAGTCGTTTTGGCCGGCCGGGCTACAGGAGGCTACACGCCGGGGCAGCCCGCTAGCGATCACACGAATTTGAAAAGATTCGGCCTGGCCTGTCCTGGGCGCGGCTCTGTCTGCCAAGAGCATCGTGGCACTGTCTGTCCAAATTGCGAGTGGACGGCTGGGTGACGGCACCACAGTGCCCCCGCATGCCATATCGAGAACTTCAGGTCCCTACTACACACCCCCGCGTCTCAATAACTTCACTGTTGCCCTACGCCAAATGCCAGGGTGCCGACGGACGCCGGCCGGCTGATGAGGATTTCTGATCGAACTGAGAAACTGATATTGAAATGAGCTGTCAATTGATTTGCACAGTCTCCTGCAACCGTACGTGTGCTGAAATTTATCGCATCTTTTGCAATGGATCCATAGGTCGGCATCGATCGATACGTGGCGTGGCCCTGCAAACAAAACATTTCAAAATAAGATGTTTTTTTCCATCTAAAATGAAGGGCCAGAAGGGCAGCCTGAGACAACAAATATATTTAGACAAGTACTACGGATTAAACTTAGTACGGAACATGAATGACGAGGGGGAAGACGCATACGACCGGGAAAAAAAGGCAAACATCTGTCGGCATGCGAGTTGTAAGACAAGTTGCAGTATGGTCACAGTGCAGAACCATCGTCATCTCCTAATAAAGCCGTGATGTTTAATTATTAGCATTTTGTCTTGTCAAATTCCATGTACCCACAACTCCAGAAGAGAGATGCCAATATGCCATGGCTGGCAACCAAAGAACTCATTCGTCAGACAAGTTGCAGAACATACATACATACCATGGCTGCGACAGATCTTGCACAAGATGATATATCTGAGAACTTGTGGTAATATGCAATCCCCGCATCTATGCCCCATGCATGCTTGCTGTAACTTGAAATTCAGAAGAGTTGAGAGAACGAGATCGACGTCGCCCTCTCTCCTGTTTCTGCAAAAGCATCCCCAGTAGCTGCTTTGGATCGCTGCTTTCCTACTAACTGAGTCTGAAAACAAAGCTGAATTAATCGTCTGTATTTTGAACGAGCTGAGGCACATAAAAAAAAAATGCCATCCTAATGAAGGTGAAAGAGAAACTGAAGCGCATAACGTATCCGCAACGTAGATCACGAATGTTGTTGCTTTCTTCCTGATTTCACTAATACTGACAACCAGCACGTGCAGCTTCATCTGAATGGCTAACCACATCCCCGGGCCAGATCAATGTATGGCACCATGGTTTCACTAATCGATTAATAAACCAAATTAGATCAGACACTGAACAGTTTTCTCCAGTCTTTCTATACTATTCTCTCAAGAATAATCTCAGAAACAAGGCATCGCCAAACCAGTGGAGTACGATTTAATTGAAATATTTAACTCAGGCCCAAGCTGGCCATGTGTGTGCGTGCAGGCTACTGCTGCTTGGGCACTTGCTCATCAGAGTGAAAACATAGCCATGGGAATGGGATGCCGTAGCTTCTAGCAACATTTGTGCCACAACTTGACAAAAATCACATGGAGCCGCCCAATGATTGCCGGCACTGATAATCATCCGATGATGATGATTTGGACAATAGTGTTTTGCGCCAGATAACCATTGCAGCTAAGCTTGGTCTATAAAGAGTGGGCTGCTAACATTTGGCTACAAAGTTTTGTTTAGACATCTACAGTGCGACCTATATGGGCTGGTCCAATAGTCCTTATTAATTCAAGGCAATCAAAACGTTATATGTCTTGGAAAACGCAACTACTCTGCCTAAAATAGTAAAATTAGCAGAATTATATGTAGAAATCACACAACTTTGAAAAGCCACTTTAAATCCCAAGCAGAGTTGCAGCTAAACGTTGTTTTCTCCGACAAAGCTAAATGCTACTTAGTTGGCGCACTTATTGATGATAAAACCATAGATTAGAACTATTATATGACCTTTTATGTGGTTAAGACGATCAGCAATCATGTGAAGTGGTTAGCTCTCAGAATGCTGGGCAGCTATTTGTGCAGTGGCCATTTCGGCATCAGGTTGGATTGAGATAGACCACACGAGAGGACAGAGAACCCCATGGCAAGGAAGAAACAAGTGCACGAGACGTGGAGACGTCAAGCAATTATTACCTAATTTTCGAGCTGTCCTCTAGCCTCAACAACTGCATGCCCTCCAGCCAGCCATGCCACTGTTCACCCTTCAAAAGGCCAGCAGTTGCTTCCACAATCTCATCCACAGCGATTGCAAGTGTGCCGAATGATACACTTTCATGCCCTGTTTGGAGCTGCAGCAGCATCAGAAGAGAAGATGCAAACCACTATCAGTGCCTATTCAGAACATACAACTAATCAGAAACAAAATATAATGTCTCATGAACCTTTCTTTATTTGCATTTTGTCGTCACCCCATCACCAGCTAAGTCTGGCCAAATATTTTGCCCAGGTCAGAATGGCTAACTTGCTGACACGATTGGATTGATGATACGGAGAACACAATATTTTAACTGCGTCAAGAGAGGCAGAAACCTATACCATGCTATATTTGACTAGCACTGGGAGGTCCTTATAGGTTTTCCTCTTTGGATTAAACTATAAGCAGGGAGCCACCCTACTCCTAGCCAATAATAGTTGCGCACAGTCATAAGATATGGGCAAGTTCAGAAAAACTGATGGTCAGTGATAGCTCCAAGTATACCTGCTTACAGCTCAGTCTACAGCTTAGAACCTAGTTCTCTCCCACATGGCCAAGTGAAATCACACGCCTCCTCTCAGGTTCCCGCCCTATAAATATGCACCCCCTGTCACTACACCCCTGCACCACACACCACAAGCCTAATACAGCTCAACGCTTGCTAAACTAGTGAGAAAGAGAGAGACGTAGAGAGAAAGAGAGTCCATGGTGACACTAGGAAAAAGAACCAAAATTAGCAAAGGGATGGTGTCACTAAGGAGAAGGCGGCCGTTCCAGCTCATGGTGCTGAGGCGGCTCCGGGAGCTCAAGAAGATTGTGCCGGTGGGTGCTCGCCGCAAGGCTGATGTCGATGTGGTGCTCCGGCAAACTGCTGAGTACATCTGCGCGCTAGAGCTGAAGGTGGCCATCCTCCGGAGGCTCTCTGATATCTACGGTGTGTAGCAAGCTCTGAGTCAATCGATCGTTTGCATGCCAGTCACCATTGCACATGTAAGGGGGAAGAGAGAACCTAGCATTTCTTGCCATGGGCGTCTCTATTCAACTCCTCCCTATCACCCACCAAATTAGTAGCATAATTATGCCTCCCTATGCAATTGGTTGGTCACATATGGAAGTGTGTTTAGTAGTTAAATCTGGCAGGAAAAGCCAGCCCGTTGCTCCAGCTGATTGCAAGAGAAATGCTTTCACTGATGATTGTCAATAGGCCAGAAGTAAGAGCTCGGCATGCATGGTTCGAGTATTTCATTTGTTTGTACGTGTCGCTGTGTACTATGGATTTTTGCCTAGCTCTTTAGCTCCTTGCCTAAATGCACAGGCACATGGAATGGAACCACATTCATCTAGCAAATAGCTACCAAAAAACATTGTGTGATGATCTCTACAGGTACAGGATCATTTGGATGGGAGTATCTGTCATATTATGAATAATAATAATAGTCACTACTGAATACTGATTGAACTACTCATTAGAACGACATGTACTTGTGTGTACCTACCAATCAGACACTTGAACGTCTCCATAACAAATAAAGACAATGGCAAAATATTTGATCAAGCTAATTAATCATTCAGTTGATCAAGCTAAAGTAGGATACTCACACGCAAGACTTGTTCAGATTGTGAGGAAAGCATGAGAAATTCACTTGCCTGGCCGGACCATATCATGCGAGTGAAGATTCTCAAACTTCACTGCATTAGCAGGTCGCCCTGTGGATAAGAGCATAAGATGAAATAATATTTTAAATACTGAATTATTATAGTTTTAAGTCCCCAAGCAAGACCGTCAAATGGGGTGTCACTACTGAAAGTGAAGTTCTTTTCTGTCAAGTCCATTTCTTCAGGTAGATAGACAGACAGACGGTTGATATTGTGGAATTTGATCGTTTTTACCCAAGGAGAATATATGCTAACATGTCACATCAACTGGTGATCTACAATCATCCTACTTGAAAAGGATGCTATGATGAAGATAGAGCACATAGTACGTGCGGGGATTTAATTCATGCGTAAATGTACTGCTGACCAGATAGATGGCAGCTAGGATACCAGAGGAAGCGTCCAAGAAGCGCATGTGCATGCAAGACTGCTCTCTGGCCTTATGCTCCACATCATTAGAGACGCTGTCCCCTTCTCTCTCACCACCCTATCGCCAATTTATCCTTTTGGGTGAAAACAGTCCTACAAAAACAAGCCAAAGTTTACCAAACAGGGAGACAAATATGTATTAACATTCTAGTCTGTTCTCTCTCGCCACCCTATCGCCAATTTATCCTTTTGGGTGAAAACAATCCTACAAAAACAAGCCAAAGTTTACCAAACAGGGAGATGAATACGTATTAACATTCTGGTCTGTTCTCTCTCACGCCAATTTATCCTTTTGGGTGAAAACAATCTTATGAAAACAAGCCAAAGTTTACCAAACAGGGAGATGAAGACGTATTAACATTGTAAGGCTTCTGGTCTGTTTTACACTGTCCTGTCCAGGTTTAAGCAATGTTAGATGCAGTAGCAACATGCAGAAACTCCATACTGAGATCACTCTTCCTTTTCTAGCAGGCACATTGATTCCTAAACGACCTGAACATATGCTACTTTCAACTTCAGGCTGCTAAGGAAGATGACCATTAATTTGAAATCCAGCAGTTGTCTCTCGGTGGGTGACATTAAATTCAACCGTGAGAGCTAACAGTAGTACTCTACTGAGCCCAGGCTTCCTGTCTGGACGCTGGAGAAAAAACACTGCAACAGCGCATGCTAAGCTGAGGGTGACAGTAAGATTCTGTATTTTACAGCACGGCCATGTGGGATATTCCCCTTGGGATTATTGTTCACACCGGGCCAGTTATGGGCTACTGCCATGGCATTTCAGCTACAGCCAGCAGGTTGCCAACGCAGCTATGTCTACTTGGTGGTTTCCCAGGCGTGGCACTAGATTACCACCATGTCAGGTTAGGTGCTGTGTGGACTGTGGATATTAGGATTAGTAGTCTCACACCTTGATCCACCTGTACTGTACAGCAGTCAGCACTGAAAGCAATGAAGATTCCGTGGAATTTTGGATTAATTGATTGGAGAATATATACATATGCGTGGCTTGTAGAAACAGAACCAACTGAGATCTCCTGATCTCTCTCTAACCAAATACAGGGCGGCGCCCCGCTATACCAGGCACTGGCCTACCATATACACACGCACAGTACATATATATTCTAACAAGCACTCAGCGGGTTAGGAACTTGACTCCACAATTTAAAACCATAAGAGAGTAGTCTCTGGCCGCAAATCAACTCAGCTCCAAAGTCCAAACTAACGAATTTATTAGCAAAATGCATGAGAATGCAGCCAAACTGAACTAAAGCATGAACGACAATCACATTGCTCCTAACTTTTCCGAGCTCACTAACCAATCTTGTCGAAAATTAAAAGTATCTCAGAAAGTATTAAAGTAATCAGGGATTAACGCACAACCTAGTGCACGTACAATGATATGACCATCATAATATAGTGGCATCAAAGACACCTTTACCTTAATGATACAGCTCCAAGGGGTTGCGTGGCTTTATTGCAGCACCTGGAGCCCATCCATGTGTGAGCATGTGTCTCTGCGATGCTATGATTTGGACTAGCCACCATAGGCAAGTCGCAGACCATGTAGCATGTGCCTGGCATTAGCTCGTAACGAGACAGCCATGCACAATGAAAAGACGCAAGATTAGGGTGACTGAAAAAATGGTGGATTAGGCATATATAGCCAGGGATGGCAAAGGCTGTAGTCCACTGAAACAGAACAACAAAAAACAGTAACCATAGATTACCAAAATAATAGTAACACATGTTACAGCATCGACATATTAAACAGAACAAGGCTGGAACTAGGACACTACATAAGTTATCCTGTGGAAAGTAGAATGGCACATGCAACACACTAATGCAAGGTCAAATAAAAAAATGGCGACACTAAACGATTTGAAAAGCTTCACTTGGAGCACCAATCAGAATAAGTGCAGCGCAGAAAGCAATAGGAGTAAGGGTGCAAGGTCAAATGCCGACTGTTTGACAAACAAAATTCAAGCAAGAAAAAGAACAAAAATTACTTAATCGAGAATGTATGTAACTTGAGGTGATCTAGACAAGCATGAAGTCAAGACAGCTTCAATAAACGCATCATGAGGTTACATGATGCAAAAATCAAATTGCAACAACGAGAGATGCATGAGGACAACAAGTCTCCATATTGTGGATCTGTCTAATGTTGTTTAGTAGGACTTTTAAGAACCTATAAGACAAATGGTGTCCTCTCAAAAAGCAATAGGCAATCATCAAAGAAGAGATATGACACATGGTGCATATGGCCTGATAAGATGCTAAGAATGCCCCTCAGGAGATAGAAGGAAAAAAAAAAATGTAAGTGTATGACTTCCCATGTTCCATTTCCCTTGAAGACAAAGAAGAGGAAGAGACGATGGAACTTATTTTATAGACTAAGGGTGATGTAGGTCTTCAGTGCATCTCTCCTTCACATGTAGAAGGACAGGGATTGCATTGGCAGAAGAAACTTTATAATGCAATTTTATCATCCAGAAATAATCTAGCAGAAAATTGCAGTGCAATAAGTGTCAAGGAACTCCTCTATAGGAGTTTATGTTCTAACTTTTTTTTTGTGACTGTTTATGTTTTAACTTCTGAGGTTTAATTAAGACATACATGGAGCATTTAAATATGGTCGAGTAGAACACACCTGAAAATCAACATACATATCCAGCATCAGCACTTTCCTCCACATGATCAGCAACCTTTACCACAATCACAAAATGGCACGCTATTTCCGCAAGATAGCAAAACTATATCCGAGTCTTAAGCCAACCAGTCCTTATCCATTTCCTGAAGAAAGAAAAGGCTAACACTCCCGCAATCAGATCAAGTATCCCCATTGATTCTCTCACTGCACTTCTAATGTGGGTGCCACTGCATAGAAAAAAAGTCCACTCATAAAACTCCACAGCAAAGGTGAACATAACATGATTCGAGATAACAAATTTGAAAGGTCTACCTCACTCTCAGCAAACCAGAAACCTACAAAAATCAGACGCTCAAATCTGAAACACAGACACAGCACTAGAACTAGTTCCTCGCCATAAAAACCTCATTTTCTGCTCTTTTTTTTTTTTTTTTTTTTTTTTTTGGAAGAACCTTCGGAAAGGGCAGGAACTCCTGCAGTTCACTTAAGAAGAAAGAATTGACCTGGTTTATAAGGTGAACTGCGCCCAAAAACTATACAACTACACAGTTAATTTGAGAAAAACTCGCCGAAAACAACAGACAACCTTTCGGTCAGTTTAACATAAGCAAATTAATTTTTGTTTCCAGCTACAATGCATAGCCAAATCCAGTTGGAAGTCCATGCAGATGTGGGGTCTCTAAGCCATGTGCACACATGTGGCTGGTCCTGTCCTGTGCTTCTGTTCCAACTAATTCAGATAAGCCACCATCCTTCCTTCCGTATGGATTTCTCATGAAGTTCCGGACCACTGATTAAATATCATTTAGCACCACAAAAATCTCAGGCATGGCCATGAAGATGTACTTCTCTGACAAGGCCCAACATAAGAAGTGGTCATATTCAACCATGCTTAAATCAGATGAGATCTCATGATTGTCCACGCTTGCCCTTGCCCCCACGAGCTCATCATTCCACGCAACTAACCTTATTAAACCCAAACAAAAGTTACATCTAAGAGCAATAATGAAAGTGGCCCAAAAGCTTTTCTGTTCTATGCAATCAACAGACGCTAGAAAGAAGTTTCAAGATCATCAAAGGAACCTTAGTGGACACATTGGAATCAATATTCCTGAGAAGTCTGACATAGAAAACAGAAAGAGCAGCATACAGAACAGGAAGGGAGTAAAACAAGAACAACATGACAAATTATCAGAGAAAAGGGACTTATTGTATTCATGTTTTCCGTAATGCTCATTCATTATGCCAGTCTGACGGTTAGAAAAGGAAGACAAACAAATCAAGTATGATGGGATGGACAACACAATAGTAAACAATAATAGCTGTAACAAACTAACAATATCACAATTTAGCAGTGGAGAAAGGAGAAGCAACAAGCTACACCGAATGGCAACAGGCAAAATAGACAGGATTCATCAGTTTGGGGAGCGCTCAATCCCTCAGCGAACTCCTAAGGAAAAAAGACAGGATATACTGGGTAATATGAGATGTTTGGATGCATTAGTGAACATAGACCACAAGATAAAGCTACTTAACTAAACAATCCATATTAAAATGTCGAGCAATCACATGAGAACTCCAGAAGAAGATAGATTGCTAAGGCACAATATCTATTCATTAACATAACAGAGCATAGAAACAACTATTTTAGCTCTTAAAGGTCATGCTAGAAGCACACAGCTCCGACCAGCTCCAAGAACATGTCCACAAATACTTCTAGTAGGCAGTGAATGTTGCTTGCAAAGATTCTCTGTATTTTTAAGCACCAGGGTGACTTCTTTCTCTGCACAATTTGAATGGAAACACATAATGTCAACACTTTACATAATTAAGAAAAATACTCATGTTGTGCACATAAAGAAATACTCCTGTAAGCTACAGATCCAATATATGTAGTCAATGTTTACAGTTACGTTCAAGGCTTTGAAGAGTGCATAACTTATGCTGTGTTACTAAACATGCCACACTGATCGGTTCTGTAACAGCACCAGAATCAAAAAGCATGACCGCAGGATGGTTAGCGACAGAAAACATACCCATCATTACGGGCTCTCCCTCAGGTATTTCTCCAGCCTGAGTATAAAAGACACGACCAGCTTTCTTCTCCACTTTACCCTTCTGTGCAGCTTGATTGCTATTCTTATTCGGATTCTGCTGCTGCGGATTTCCAGGGGCTCTCTGATAGTTAGGATTATATTGTCGGGGATGAGGGCACTCCTTGGAAAAGTGGCCAGGTTTTCCACAATTGAAGCATGTGGGCATTTGGCCTTGGGGTGTGGGGTTACGAATGCCAAGGGCATTCGGCTGTCGTGGATACGGAAGAGTTGCAGTAGGTCGAACAAATGACTGCTGCGGCTGAAAGTATGATGGCGATATAGAGGGGCGAGAATGCTGAACAGGATGAAAGATTATCCTCTGGCGTTTTGTGTTACAACCAGAGGACCCAGATGACACATTTCTCTTCTTATTCTTGGCCTCCTTGTGTAGACGATACTTCTCTTCTGCATTGAGTGCTATATCGACCACCTCATGATATGTGTCTGTAGCACGGATGGTCATCATAGTCTGGAGCTTGGCATTGAGGCCTCTCAGAAACCATTTCTTCTTCTTTTTCAAATCAGTGTCTACATGTTCGGGGGCATATTGAGATAGATGATTGAACTGACCCACATAATGCATAAGTGATGAATCCCCTTGTTTCAGTTCAAGAAACTCTTCTAGCTTTTTCGTCATGACCCCCTCAGGAATGTAATGAGCACGGAAAGCTTGACGAAACTCAGCCCAGGTCATCCGGTGTTCAGGGGGCTGCATAGCAATAAAGTTTTGCCCACCAAACCCCGCACCACCCACGAGTTGTTGGGCTGCAAAGATCGGCTTCTGATATTGGGTACACTCTATAAGTTCAAACTTTTGCTCCATAGTTCGGAGCCAGTCATCAGCGTCCAAAGGCTCATCTGCCTTTCGAAACACTGGTGGGTGTGTGTCAGTAAACTCATGATATAATGAATCCTGCCTATTATTTTGGCGGCCATGATTTCCTGCGGCGCGATTACGGTTCTCTTTGTGCCATTTACGCGTGAAGCGGGTATTCTACGTGGTGGCATTCACGGAGCTGCAATGGCGTCTGTCAAATTGGGAGGAACTTGTGGAGGATTGGGAATGTCACCCCCACCCTAAGAAGTTCCAGCACGAGTCTGCGGCATCTGTTGGTGAAAAGGCATGGCTTTATTCACAAACCTTTATTAAACATTAAAAGAGGTTATACAAACATACCGAACAGGTTCATAAAACTATTAAACAGCCCTACATTTAAACAAAACTCCCGGAACCCCTAAGGTTTATCTACATAATGCTTAGGTTCTTCGAAAGTGGGCATGTAAAATATGTAGATAGTGGGATGTATAAACCTTAGGGGTTCCGGGAGTTTTTGTTTAAATGTAGGGCTGTTTAATAGTTTTATGAACATGTTCGGTATGTTTGTATAACCTCTTTTAATGTTTAATAAAGGTTTGTGAATAAAGCCATGCCTTTTTTACCAAATGAGATGCCGCAGACTTCGTGCTTGAACTTCTCAGGGTGGGGGTGACATTCCCAATCCTCCACCTGTTCCTCCCAATCTGACAGACGCCATTGCAGCTCGTGAATGCCACCACAGAGAATACCCGTTTCATGAGGGAAATGGCACGCAATAGAGAACGCAATCGCCCGCAGGGAAATCATGGCCGTCAAAATAATAGGCGGGATTCATTATATCATGAGTTTAATGACACCCACCCACCAGTGTTTCGAAAGGCAGATGAGCCTTTGGACGCTGATGACTGGCTCCGAACTATGGAGCAAAAGTTTGAACTTATAGAGTGTACCCAATATCAGAAGCCGATCTTTGCAGCCCAACAACTCGGGGGTGGTGCGAGGGCTTGGTGGGCAAACTTCATTGCTATGCAGCCCCATGAACACCGGGTGACCTGGGCTGAGTTTCATCAACCTTTCCGTGCTCATTACATTCCTGAGGGGGCCATGACGAAAAAGCTAGAAGAGTTTCTTGAACTGAAACAAGGGGATTTATCGGTTATGCATTATGTGGGTCGGTTCAACCATCTATCTCAATATGCCCCAACATGTAGACACCGATTTGAAAAAGAAGAAATGGTTTTACGAGAGGCCTCAATGCCAAGCTCCGGACTATGATGACCATCCGTCTGTAGACACATATCATGAGGTGGTCGATATAGCACTCAATGCAGAAGAGAAGTATCGTCTACACAAGGAGGCCAAGAATAAGAAGAGAAATGTGTCATCTGGGTCCTCTGGTTGTAACACAAAACGCCAGAGGATAATCTATCATCCTGTTCAAAGATTCTCGGCCCACCCTATCGCCCCTCCTCAGATCGGCCATCATACTTTCGGTAGAGGCACAGGCGGCCATTTGTTCACCGCAACTCTTCCGTATTCCACGACGGTAGAATGCCCCCGGCATTACCGTGAACCCCACACCCCAAGGCCAAATGCCCACATGCTTCAATTGTGGAAAACCCCGCCACTTTTCCAAGGAGTGCCCTCATCCCCCGACAATATAATCCTAACTATCGAGAGCCCCGAAATCCGCAGCCAGCCAGAATCCGAATAAGAATAGCAATCAAGTTGCAATGTATGGGTAAAGTGGAGAAGAAAGTCGGTCGTCTTTTATACTCAGCCGGAGAAATACCCGAGGGAGAGCCCGTAATGATGGGTATGTTTCTTGTCGCTAACCATCCCGCGGTCATGCTTTTTGATTCTCGGTGCTTATTACGGCTAGTATCGAGCTCATACTTAGGGTCAGCTACAACATTACTTTTCGAAAACTTCAAAATGATTTTGTAATCTAAAAGTTTTTGAACGTAACAAATTGAAAATGATCTCCTATCTTTCCTTATGCTTGGTGGAAGGCTTTGAGAAGATGTTTTGATGGCTCAAGTACAAGGCTTCAAGAAGTTTTCATCTCTTCTTGTGAAGAACATCTAAAGAGTCAAATATCGCCGACAAAGTTCTACTAAGAGCCATTTCACCATTCATCACACAGTTCAACTTGGGATTGGTTTGAACTCGCCAAGATACATTTATGCAACTATGACCATAAAAAAAACTTATTTTTGAATTTTACTCTTGTAACATCTTGTCCTTAACCAAGAGGCACTCCATAGCGTTTATCATGGGTACATTACACCTAGATGGCCTCGTTCGAAAATGCGAGAAGATGTATTCCCCTTGCACATTTGTGTGTACCAAGGCAAATCCACATCGGTAATTTCGTTTTTCATAAGAGAATTCCAATCAGCATTAGTCGAGTAGAGAAAGAGAGAGTCCAGGACATCAACTAAAACTTCAATAGTTTACATCTTCCCTAATCATTGCTGTTCGGTTTGCATTTGCATCTTAAACTACTTCTGTAACTATGTTCAAGCACTACAGCATACCACATGGAGTACTTCCTAACACAAAGGCCGCCTAAATGACCAGTGGTGGAATTTCTCACAGGTCAATACTAGGGATTATGGCCCCTAGGTAAACTCCATTAGTTGCCGTTATTTGGCTTAATAACAATCATTTTTTAACGACCGTGCCTAAGAGGAGGAGAGTTTGCAAATTACAGGAAAGCAAGCCACGGCTTGTCAATCCCAGCGAGCTTACATAAAAAAGTTGTTATACATGACACTAATTGGCGACCGCGACCGCAAACTGCTAGAGGTGACTGCCAAGCACCCCGGTCGACATTTCTGTATCCTGCTGGAATCCATTGCTCAGCCTCCTCAATGATGACATCAAAGTTAGCCATCGTCGCACAAGACTTTCTCTGGAAGACATGATTGTTGCGTTCAAAAGGTTAGCCTTGTTCTTTGCTGTTTTGGCCCTATTGGGTTTAGGAGCAAGCTTTGTCACTGCAAATGACACCTACCATAAATCATGCTGCTCCCCAAAACAGACTGTTAACTCTTTTTTTTTTTTTTTTTTGAGTGAAACAGGAGGGTTTTCCCCCTACTGGGAACAGACTATTAAGTGTTAACCAACCATTACCCTTCCCGCAATGTGAAGACTAGGCAAAATGGCTGAATGGCCTGAATCCCACCCCCACCCCACCCAGGATTGGCAGAGTTTTTAACATGGGCTAGGAAACTGAAGTTAAATCAACCAGGGATTATAGCAACTGCAATTTGCGCGGTACTAATTACACCTGAAGGCAAAATTGAGCTCACGGAGAATTGAGGACTTAACCTACCAGGAGTACTGGAAATAGGAGGCGCCGCGGACGGGGCCACCGCGGCTGCCGGAGGCGGCGGTGCCGGAGGCGGCGGTGGAGGCGAAGGCGGAGCGGAGAACAGCGGAGCGTACATGTAGGAGTCGGACGCGAGGTATGCAGCGATCACCTTCGCGAGCCTCCCGGCGCCGCCGGTTTTAGCGGGCGTCACCGCCTTGCGCCTCCGCTTTGCCCCCGCCGCAGCAGGCAGCTTCTTCCGAACGCCGAGCAGATCCTTCGTCTTCTCCATCGGGTCCTCCTCCGCCTTGGGGTTTCGTCTCTCAGAGCTTTTGAGGGGTGGGGGTTTGATTTGATGCCTCTGCTGATCGGGTCGGCCAGTCGTCGTGTCTCGTGAGGGAGCAGCTTCTGGAAGCGGCGGAGGAAGAGGTGGCGGCGGAGGAGGAGGTCGACGTGGCGCGCGGCGAGGCGACGCGTGGTAGTGGCCGTTGGCGTTGGGGAGAAGGCGAAATGAAAGAGCAGTCGTGGGGCCCACCGGTCTGCGACTGCGTTGAGGAGTTGCCTTTATCCCCACCGTGCTCTCTCAATCGGAAAAAGAAATTGCCTTTTTTTTAACTAAAAAGAAATTGCGTTTTATCCCTGCAGCCTGCGGCGGCCTGCCATTTCATTTCATCCCGACATCACTGCAGCGAGCGACGGCTGAAAGGCGACTGCCGTGCCGCCGCCCAATTCTAGGTGCCCAGGTCTTCCTCGGACCCTCCTTCCCAGGTCTTCTTCGGGCTCTTTGCTGGCGACGAGCACCACAAGGTCCGCCCATCCCTTGCTGATTTGTTTTATGAGTACTGGAGCACTAATTTCCCTTCTATTTTGTGCAGAGGATGATGCTTCTCGCCAAGCTCGGGGCGCCGAGCGTTCCAGGTCAGTGTGCTGCTAACGTTGCCCTGTCAATGTTCGGCAATATTGCTGTTATGTTTCTTTTTCGAGACACTGCTCGTATGCCTACCATTAGGTTCCGAAATTGGAACAAATTAGTTTCCTGTCCTGAACCTCTTTGCTACTACTTCACTTATTTTTTAAAAAATTCTCATTAGGCTTTTTTTTTTTTTTTGAGACGATTGCCTCGTTGTAATCTCATTGGTAACACCTTCACTTCAGGTTTTTTGCAATGTGGCTTCAGTTACGAGTTACCAACTTAACTGAGTGATAATAGATATTTTGATCTGGGAGCGCCATTCATAACGGTGATCATCCATGAAAGATAATGTTCAGTCAATTGTTACGATGTATTAGGGGAATGCAGTTTTTGTAAATGTTTAGAAGATAGAATTCTCATGGATAATCATTCAATAATATGTTGTTTAACAATCTGTATTGGGTCGGGGTGCTATGCATATGAGCTAGATGAACACAAGTAACTGGAAAACATATCTTGCAAACGAAATTTTGTTGATGAGTGCAAATTCATCCGCTATGCAAAGAGTGCATCCAACAGTTATTTGGCCATGCACCCAAATCAAGACTCAAGTTAACGGGCTAGTCGTCTTGTTATTTTTACTCTTGGGGTTGGGTTTTCATTAGCTAGTAGGCTGGGTCTCTTGCCAAGTGCCTTTTCCCTTTTCTTCTTCTGGGGTTTTTTAGAGTTGTGTTTGTAATCTGTGTTCTAAGGACTTGGCACACCCTTCTGCTCTCTGTTTTTGTTTTTCTACCATCTATAATAGAACTTGTGGCAAACCTCTTGCCATTCCTTCTAAAAGAAAAGGCAAACTAAGTGCTATTTTTATTCTTGGATTACACTGAGTTCATCATGAACTACTTGTGTACAGGTTGTGTGTGACGGACAGAAGGAAACTGCTGTTGGTCCCTGCGATTAGTACGGCCATTGTCTCCTTTCAGTACACTCTTGTCAAGGGAACAGCAAAAGCTGAATTTGCTGATAGTGAGTCTTTTGTAGCTTCTTCTATTATAGATTTGTTCTTGGTTCGCACATACTTGAACCGTTTAGGCTGTTGTCTGTGTGCACCTTAAGTTCTGAACTTTCTCATTGACATAAAGATGAATCTTTGCATGTTGAAGATTAATATGTTCACACTTCATCAAAGATTAATATTTGCTATATATTTCTGAGTAAAGATGTGTTGTGCTTGTCCTGTGGTCTTCTGGTCAAGTTTGCTAAAAAGGATGTTCAATGTAATTTGCCTATTATCCTATCTTTGTTGGAATGCATGTGAAGCCATGTAGTCTGCTAATAATCACAGTGTGGAAGCGAACCTTATGACAAAGATAAAGTGATAAACTGACCATGAATCGGTAAACCTTTTTATGGCATTTCTCATTGACATGATCCAGTTAGTATCTGTTGAGAAATTTTGTTCTGTAATGTCTAAGCATTTATGCCTCAACTTTATGGCCATTACTTCACATTCAGGGCTGTATAACATATCTAGTGTGCCTCTAGCTATATGTAAAGGGGGTCTGTTTGCCAGCACTGATGCTATAGCTAATAGGCCTTTGGATATTTTGACTCCGTCCTATGAGGACTTGACTGGTTTTGTGACTTAATTGGCCTCCAGGCTTACTTATAGTGCACCTGGAAGTTAAAGGTATTGAACTTTTTGGGTATATACTCACTTTAGGCATATCCTCAAATTGCTATCGTAGTCCCACAAACGTGGAACTTGTTGGCCACACTTCTTTCTTTGCAGGGATCTGGGATTGTTCCCCTTTTAC
Organism: Hyparrhenia diplandra; assembly: GCA_015847255.1. Lineage (NCBI taxonomy): Eukaryota > Viridiplantae > Streptophyta > Magnoliopsida > Poales > Poaceae > Hyparrhenia > Hyparrhenia diplandra. Next base: position 86,071 of record JADLZK010006949.1, on the reverse strand, counting down.
CTCAAATGTCTTTTGCAAAGTTCTTGAAAAACACGCCAAGATATGTTTCCAAAAAACATTGTCAGTTGTCAGACTCCTGGGCTGCAAGGATGTGCATAGTACATGTAAACTGTCTTCCAACAGTATCTTTGTATGTCAAAAACATGTTGTAGCTTGAGACAGAATGAGAGGTGATAATGATATACCATATATATAGCCAATTTCCTAAGCACTACTAATTGAAGCTTGTTCATATAACCATCTATTATTTGAGCCTGAAAGCAAACAAGCAATCTAAAGAATCGGTAACCAGATCTTACCCGATCATTGAAATTTCAGTGCCTGCACTTCGTGGGAAAGATTATGGAAAGACAAAAAAATGCGGTATCCAGATTACACTGAAACGGAATCAGGCCTCCAGTACAAGGTGCCTTTGTCACTATCCATTGGTTTCTAGTTTTCTGCATGATGATCAAATGACCAAACATTGCATGATTATTTTCATGGGAAAATACAGGACTTGCGGGTTGGTGATGGCCCTTCTCCAAATAAGGGGGACACTGTTGTTGTGAGTTACAGCCTTGACATATGAATGTACATGTAGCTTATTTTGCATGTGTACATGTGCATGTATCCTTCATTCCTTCTCTATAATCGTTGTTGTTATTTGTAACGTTTTCCCAAGTGTCAACTCTGGTGAGGGTTTGAATTTCTGTACACTGCAAGGTTGATTGGGATGGCTATACAATTGGATACTATGGTCGTATCTTTGAAGCTCGAAACAAGACCAAAGGAGGTTCGTTTGAGGTACCAGTTGCCACTGTAGTTCACTGAAGGATGAGTATTTAGCATCCATATGAGTTTGAATAATCATATGATTTTATTGAACTAACTAGGACTCTCAGAAGAAGTGTGTTATAGATATTTGTTTAAATATGAATGGACATGATTGTTTTTTTTTCATTGGAGGACGTCACATGCACCCTTTTATTAATCAGTCATAGTGCACAAGGATGTGTGTCATACACAATCTTGATTTTAATTATTTTTCAGATGGTGCTTGCATGCATTTAAATCACTGTGAGGTGGGCACACATATCAATGCACTGTGAATAAATAGTGTAGGGCAACAGGACAACCCGACTTGGTCTTTCACAGATTAACCCCCATGGGGGAGGGGTTTGTGTGTTTCCTGTGTGTGAACCCGGTGTTGCTTCCCAGACATCCGGGCATTCCTGTACATATAAATTGCTTTCCTTAATTGAGAGGCAGAGCTCCTGCCAGGTTTAAAAAAAAAGGTGCATGCATGAACATTTTTTTTTTACTCTGAAACTGAATTATATCTTCAAATTGACTGATGCATCACTCTGAAATTATAAATTGCAGGGTGGTGACAAAGACTTCTTCAAGTTCAAAGTAGGATCAGGACAGGTCATTTTCTAGTTTATGAAGTACTCCTGAAGTCCTGATCTACTTGAATCCTTGTTCATCTCCTATTGTCCAGTGCTTTGCCAAGCACCATGCTATGGGACTGATACATGTCCTTTTTTACATTATTGGCAAAAAAACATTTTGTATGATAATTAACAAACTGACAGTTGGCGTTTTGCAGCTTCTAGAACTCTGTATGTTACGTTTGTACCTTTCTCACAAATAGCAGTTTCGATAATGTAGGTCATACCAGCTTTTGAGGAGGCTATATCAGGCATGGCCCCAGGAGGTGTTAGGAGGTAAAGTATCTACTAATTTTTCCAAGACAAAGCTTTGTAAATAAGTTCCTCTTTACTATTGCAACATGCAAATGTACTATTGAAGAGCTCATACACTTCAGGATCATTGTACCACCGGATCTTGGATACCCAGATTATGACTACAACAAGTTGGGTCCAAAACCAACGACATTCTCGGTAAAGATGTACAATTGTTTTTCAGGTTATCCTTGTCAGTTGTTAATGACTAAACAACATTGAGCATTTATGATTTGTCTTCCAGGGACAAAGAGCTCTTGATTTTGTTCTTCGTAATCAAGGCTTAATTGATAAAACTCTCCTGTTTGACATCGAGCTTCTCAAGATAATTCCAAATCAATAGTTTCGAGGTTCCTTTCTCTCTTCCTTGACTTTATTTTGTTTCTAGTTCAGTAATGTCACAGAAAGTTACATTTTGCAGGAGATTCTAACAGATACTTTTGAGGAAAGAAGCTCATGTTATTCAGATCCATCGAATATCAACTGTAAATGTATGTAATGTAATTGAATATAAAATAAATTTTTTAGGCATACACGCATACACAGCATGATGTGAACATATCTACCTACATCACCATTAACCCCATTAACTATGCCTCTTTTAAAAGATGCAATTGTATATCTGCAGTTTCTACAGAAGCTGTATTAGATACACGTCTGTGATCACAATCTCGACTGCTGTGCAAATAGAGAATGACCGAATTGCTGAGATGAAGGCATTCTAGTGGAAATGCAGTAAATACTCCAAAATGTTGCCTGTCTGTCGTAGTAATTCATGTGATGCTTCTATTTTTTGGGACGTTTGGGAGTCCATGTTTTATTTCAGTGATTGGCTGCAACAGTCAAATCAGAAAGATTTTCTTTACCAGAAAGTACCATTCAAATAGGGTTTGAATCCATATTCAGTGAATGTTTTTACTAGTATTTCGGTAAAATAAGAAAATAATAAAAACATAAAAACCAAGTTTGTTGTTTGGTTATCAGGGAAAATAATAAAAACTATACTAATGTCAACGGAAGTGGTGGGAAGGACGTACCTTGTGCTCGCGGGCTGTCTCCGTAGTCAAAACTTAGATAAGGTTTGAGTCAAATATTGAAATATAAATCATCAATAATTTTTAATTTGTTAATTAAGTTTGTAAATGTAAAAACTATATAAATAGATTTTGTCTTAAAATTACTTTCATAAAAGTACACATATATTTTTTGTTTATTTTTTTTATATAAATATGTTTAGAATAAGAAGAGGTCAAAGTTGTGTTTTCGGTGAGGCGGTGTGCGTTGTCCTAAACGCCAAACTTTATGAGTACAGAGGAGTACATAGCACATCTTAAAATCTATATAACATTTTCATATACACATATAAAAATATAATTTATATAAGAAATGAATGTAACAATGAAATCTATAACTTTTAGTCACAACAAGCTATCTTGGTACCAAAATAACAAAAATGATCTCATTGAAAAGTTTTAAATAACGAAGTTGTGGATATCTTTTTTCTCTACAACTTTTTATATAAATTTATCCTTATCTGAACTCATGTATACAATATTCTCGTCCCTAGTTTATATATAAAAAGTTGGCAACGTATCCTATGCTAACTAGATTAGATGCTAACTATGCTAACTCCGATCCGGACCTCTCGATGAGCATCCGATGGATGGAGGCGTAGGTGGTTTTTAAGTGCTTGAGAAAAATTTGATTAGAAAAGCTAATGGTGGAAGGGTTTAAGTGCTAAATTAACCCACCTATGTCATCCATCGGATGCTCATCGAAGGTCCCGTGGGATTGGAGTTAGCATAGTTAGCATACTGAATCTAGTTAAGATAGGATACGTTGCCATAAAAGTTACTATCCTTAGATGGGATGGGATGAGAGGAAAAATAAAATCCCACCAATTAACCGGCTGTAACCATTATTCTGCGAGCTCAACCTCAATCGGCTGTATAATCTTGGCGCCACTCTGGTGTAGAAAAATACAAATTTTACCTTTTTTTTTTATAAACATATATTATTTGCAAAATATAAATAAGAGAGTTTTTTTACCACGCTTGGAATTAATATGGGCCCTCCATTTTGGTGCGATCCAATGGTTAAAAAGTGATAGGAACCAAATAGGAGGAAAGCCTCAGGTAGGTAGAATCTATGGCACAGAACTTAATTATAAAAAAATATTGAAGGGTATTATGGTCATTTTAGTCTGATCAGGAGCAGCTTCTCAAACCAAAACCTGTTGTGAATCAAGAGCTTATGAATCGGCTTCTGTGACTACGGCGCTCCCCTTTATCGGAAAACGCCGCTGCCGCGGCACTTCCCCGCCGGCGTGTTCGTCCGCCCCCACGCCGCCGTCTCCCTCCCTGGTCCTGGCCGCCGCCCCCGCGTCGCCGTGCGTGCTCTGCTGCCCCCGGGATGTTCAACGCGCTCAACGGCCTCGGTGGCGGCGGGCAGTACGGCGGGCTCAACGTGGCGGCCGAGGCGCGCTCATTGGAGATGCTCAGTCAGCACCGAGGTGAATGTCGTCGCCTATGGTGGCGTGGATCCTGGGCCGCAGCCCTCCCGGTGTGATTCCTGCCCAACAGCCTGAAGCGCCATCAGAGGAGGATGAACATGCAGCATCAACCTCCCCTGTGCTCACCGCAGCTACTCCAATCTCTCAGGCAGGTCCGGGGAACGGGTTTACACCACCGCCCTCCGCCACACCTCCCCAGCCCCATGCCAACGCCATGAACCTGAACACGACGACATTGGTGCATTGACAGGATCTAAGTGTCATATATGTGCATTGACAGGACCGTAATCTGGAGGCTCCTGACTTTTTGCAGTTGGAGAACGAACTTCCAGTGTCAATATAATCAACCAGTGATTTGTGCAAGGAATCGAAGAGGCATACCATAGTGTTATCGATATAAACCTATAGTTCATAAATTGATTTCTCAGTCTGAAATTTTTTCAATAGATGGACATAAGTTTTTGCAGTAATAGTACTAGCATATGTACTCAGTGAGATGCTCTCAAGTGGATATATGTGCGTAACTATTTTTTATGAATTGTGCAAGTCTGCAAGTCTGTATTACATTCTAAAAGCATTGGCAATCAGTATATGGTTCTAAAAACCTTAGCACTCTGTGCTGCAGAACTACTCCAATAGAGTATGATTTTTGTTTCGATATGCTTAGTGATTTGCTTTTTTTTTTTTTTTTTTTTTGAAAAAAGTCATGCCATCTTCCTTTACTTCAAGAATGTTCAAGCGATAAGATCAGTAATTTAATGTTTCCTTCTTCACGACACACATCTCATCTCGCTTAATGTTTAGCATCTGTGCTGGGTGAAGACTCCTCGGATGGCCATGGCCTGACAACCACAGCTCATGAGGGTGAAGGCTCCATATTTGTTTCATGAACTAAACTTTTGTTTTACACACACTTTTCCTTCAGAAGTGACAAATGAAGAGCAGCAGAAGAATCTGTCCTGAGATTTTTTTCCTTTCATAAAAAGTACAGATTGCAAAGCAGTACGTGCACATAGACATCAAAGCATATTACACATCTTCAAAACCTTGATTTTCTCCAAAAGCTCTATTCAGATTACAACATCTAGACATGAGGTACAACCCGACAATAGCACATCTAAAGGTAAACTAATCATATTACAGATCTTGAAAACCTCGATTTTCCTCTTCTTAATCGCTTTATCCATGTGCCTAGCATCACAGAACCCTGACGGCTGCACACAAATTTCCTTAGTTGCCGTGTCTCTTTCCACATAGCATCTCCTCACGGAAAACCCTCTATCAAATGTGTAGCTGTTGTAGAACGCATATCCTTCTTCCTCGCTACGGAACAACTTGCTGACAATTTGATGATAATACAGTAGAGCCTCTTCACTCAGATCAACCATTTTGTCCTGCATCATACATGTAGTTTTGATAAGTGTTGGTATAGAAAAAATAAATTTCTAGCACTCAAAAGAATCAATACAATATTCAATTATTCAACATATTTGCTACTATGCCACTTCTGTCACACCACCAGGTCACGCACACATACAACACTTCTGCAGGCTAATTGATATGCTGATTCTATGGAACATACAAATTTACACTGAATAAATGTTAATAATACAAGCACACTGAACTAGATCATGGTGTACGCCCACTGCCTCCTGGCCATTTCCGTGCTAGCAAAAGGCCAAAGGAACATTGGTTTATATAAATTAAATATGTCAAAGGCAAAAGGAAAAGAAGTGAATACACACACTTTTAAGTTTTAACTAGCAATCAAGCCAAACGTATTGAATCAATTATCAATGTATGCCGATGTTTACAGAAGAGGCTTCAAGAAAGTTTGGGACAATCAGCAAGCAAGCAACTCATAAATCAGGGAATCTGCCTATACAAGTTTTGACAGTGTATATATGGCTTACCTTTCAACAGTTTAAACATTCCATCCACAATTACAGGTACTTGTGCCAATGGGTTTATCTCTGAAGAAAGGAGCAGAAGCAGAAATCAGAGGGAATCAAGCAGCTCTGCAAATTACTAGCGAGATGAGTTTCATGAATTTTTCCACCACCACTAGTGAAAGAATAAAGTCAGGCAAATTACTAATGATGACCTACACATAATCCACACTCAATTTCGCACACAGGTGAAACAATTGCAACAATATTGGCAAAAACAGGATAGAAATCAGGAATGCACGTCATTTCAGGAGAGACTAATGAGGGGAAGGAAGGGGTACTTTTGAATTCAGGGGTGAGGTGCTGAAACTTGAACAGATCCACCGTGACCTCCTCGAAATCGATCTTGTTCACCCTACACACACGCAGCGGCGGACATCAAGAATTAATCGAGCGGCCGGACTGTTGCGCTTGAACAGCCGAACGGAGCAGAGTGCAGACGGACCTACCTGCAGAAGAAGATGATGACGCGGCTGGGTTGCGACCACCTGCGGTTGAAGAGGTAACCGGCCGGGGCCGGGCGGTGCGGCGGCGAGCGCGCCCGCGGCGTAGCTGGCGAGGTGGCACGGAGCCGGGAGGCGGAGCGGAGGAGCGACCCGGCGGCGATGGGGAGGGCGGTGATGCTAGAGGACGCGATGGACGCCAGCCGCGGGGCCGGGAGGCGGAGCGGAGGAGCGACCCGGCGGCGCTGGGGCAGGCCGGCGATGCTGGAGGACGCGACGGAGGAACTGTACAGGTCTCACGGGGAGCGCCGCGAGTTGGTTTCTGAGAATTGGAAGCTGTGATCAGAGAAAGTACTAAACTACCCTTAATTACGGGAATTAAGGGAGGAACCGGCCAGAAGCAAATTAACAGGAGGAACCGGTGGTTCCTCCCAAGCACAGTAAAAATTCTCTATAAATAAACTAGATGAATATACCTGATCGTGTGGTCGGAGACACGAGGCCCGGGTTCGAGCCTGCACCCTTCTTAATATAAAACAGGTCTCTTCCGGTTCGTTTTTAGGTGAATATACATGTACGTTGCTATGGGACTACAAATAATTTTTTAAAAAAATAGATTATTTTTGTCTATAGTTATATGAATAAAACTATCTTAAATTAATGCATTTTAGTGGATTAAGAGAAACTATATTATAATTATATATGTTAGTTGGATATAATTACAACTTTTAATGCATTGTTGAGTGAACGTTGATGTGGATGTTTGTATGTAGAGAGAAATATCTTAATTGGTAGAGTTAGAAATAATCCTATACTACTAAAAAGTGTCAAAAGGAATCGTTCACCCCGGCAGATTCACGGCAGGCTCGCGGTCATTCCCGCCCGGCAACCACGCAACCGCAGCGATTGCTTCACCCGGCGCTCTAAATCTCGCCGCGCTCCCCAGCTCCCCTCCCCGCGCCCACTAACTCTGAGCGGTTCCCCAACATCGCACGAACCAAGGTTCCCCCGCCTCCCACGCTCCAACCTCGCGGTCCCTCCCTGCTCCGACGTCGCCGTCTGCTCCGACGCCGCCCCTTCTCCGACGCCGCCACCGCTCCGAGGCCGGCCCCGAACTCGCGCCAGCACCGACGCTGTCGTCCCCGCCGCCCCGTCGAAGCCGTTCCCCGTCAAATTTCCCTCTGCTCGGAAGCCGCGCCCCGCTGTAACGCCGCCGATCCACGCCCACGGAAGGCCACCGCCGACGCCCTTCGCCACGCGGAGCCGAAGCCCGCCCCAACCGCCGCACGCCTGCGCGATCTGGAGAACCGCCTGCCGCACCTTCCTCCAGCAGCGCCGCCCACTGCCCCCATTCACCACGCCGTCGGCCTCAGCCAGTAGCGTGACCACGCTGTCAGGCAGCAGCTCCCTCACGCAACAAGGTGCTACGACTTCGATCTCAATTTCTTTCCAAGCGATATTTAGATAAGTTCCGTCCTTGTTGATTCGTACTCTCATCTGATTTGATTTTACCTCCCATCTCTACTGCTGGGCTTCGGGGCTTGTTTATTCTTGCAGCAGCGGACGTCTAGGGGGAGCAGCCTGGACTACCAACTCTGGCACCCCCATCTGGAAGAACTCTCCTGCCACCATCGAACAGCAAGGTCAGACCATGCCTTGTTTCTCCTTTCTGGTTTCCTTTCTCCCTACACGAATTTGTGCTAGCCTTGCTGTGGTGAATTAGCTGCTCTTTGGTTGCTAGCTATTGTGATCTGCTATAGTTTGCGAGAATTTAGATATAACACAAATTTCAGTGGCTAACTTTTCTTTTGCTGCTCTATTTTTTGCATTGTGATTCACTAGAGTTCAAAAGGTTGATAGAAACAACAAATCTTGCTCCGGAGATCCCTACATTTGAGAAAACGTCCAAACCATTTTGATGGGACACAAACAGTTTTACATCCCTCTGGGCTACCAGCTTGTTGTACTGTCTGTGCAATGAAAATTTTAATCTGCTATACTGGCAGGGTGATAGTTGTCACATAGCCATGACATACCTCTTCGTTTTCAGACTAATCAATTATGTATTCTGCACTTGGAGATTCTGTTTTCTCCCGCTGATTTCCTTTTGGTCACGTGTGATTTCTGAATGTTGCTATTGTGGTTAGCACAATCTATTTCTGCTATTTTTGTTCTCTCAAAGTCTCGTGCTATTTTTGTCTATTACAGGCATTAGTAGTTTCAATTGGCATGCACTCTATATCATGTATTGGTAGTTTCAATTGGCATGCACTCCACAGACCTCTTGTAGACAATGGCTCCCTTGCTCATAATTTTAGGGCACTGAAAACTGCACCTATTAATTTATTTTGTGTGCATAGACTGACATGGTTAGTAACATACCGGCCTTCTAGCAGTGTACTTCCTTTTTGAACCTCTTGTTATTTTGTGTGCATAGACTGACATGCCAGTATAATACTCAAGACCTGCTAGAACTGAAGCCTTCCATTCAATATTATGAGTTTCTCTTCAGATGCAACACTCTGACTGTCCGCCATCTTTTGGGGACTTAAAGAAAAATGCAAAACTGAATTTGTTGGTCACGAAACAGTGGTAGGTGAGGACCTCAAACTCTAAAGTTGCAAAACCGAATTTGACAGGCAAAGAACCTGAGTATCTATCTTTTTGCTGAAAATATTCAGTACTGAAATAGCTATTAGCTATAGTTATATCAAGCAAGAGCAGGGGCTACTTCCTGATTTCAATCAAGACGAGAGAACATTCTCTATAGCCTGTATTCCACTTGCACCTAAACCACCAATTACCTATAGTGCCCAGCATGTAAAGAAGAAACTCTGCTTGTCACTCTGTCTCACCAATAACAATAAGAACAAAATCGGGAATTGAAGACAGCAGACCTCCAATAGCCATCGTTAACATGCAATGGCGTCTCTCCCCAACGCCTATTTATGCCCACACCTCTCGCTCCTCAGCCAACAAGAACCAGCTGGAACAGACAGCAGCTCAATCGTCAGTATTCAGTTCAACACAGACTGTATGTATAAGATCCAATCAAGAAACCAGGCACTTCTCCGGTCTCAACGCGTCGCCGCCCTGCTCCCGGCCTCTCGCCCGCGCCCGAGGTTCCCGGCTCCACCGACTGCACACGCGGGCCCAGGCTAACACCCCTGGGCGTCCAGCACTGGGCAGCATCGACGACCTGCGGCAGGTTGCCAACCATGCCGTGAACGGCCCACACGCCCGACTGGTACGACGCCGACGCCCGGCGGAGGGCACTATGGCGCGAGTGGGTGATAGATTAAGTATTCCTACAAATCTTACTACTAAAAAGACTCAAAAGGAATCGTTCACCCCGGCAGATTCACCACGCCTCCTCGCGTAACTCTGCCCGGCGCAATTACCGTCCACCCCGCTCCGCGTCCGCCCCCGCCCGCGGAACCGTCGCCCAGCCAAGCGGCCACGCACGACTCCGCCCGCGCGAACCGCCGGTGCCCGCGTAATCCCCGCCCGCTCTCTCTCTCCTCCAGAACCGCCGCCCGCCCCACGCGATTCGCCCTGCCCTGCCCGCGGGCGCGACGCCCAGCTTCACAGCTTCGCCCTCGCGGCCTTCTATTTCACGCGCGCCCCCACGTCCCCCAGCGCCCCGGCGACCCCAGCGGGCGGGGATGCGGGCGCGGCAGCCCCGGCGACCCTCAGCGCCCGTGGGGTGCGAGCATGGCCGGTACGGGATGCTTGTGGCGGTCGCCGCCGACGCCACCAGCCCACGCCGCCCGAAACGGAGACGGAGCTGGAGTTCTGCGAGGTCGACTGCACAGCCCTCTACGGACGGGTAATGCCTCCCTTCCCTTCCCGCCTCCGCTCGATTCGGCGGCCTCTGATCCCTGCTCCCGTGCTCACGCATTCCACACTCTTGCAGTACACGGAGGCTCCAAGTTTTCTCTCTTTCCAGATTCGAACGTCTTTCAGACCCGAGATGCTTTCTAGGACCTTTTAGCTCATGCTGGATGAAATCGGTGAGAATGAACACCAAGGTGAATAGTGAATAGGTGGATGAGATTTATTTGTCACTGCATTCTCTAAATCTGGCACTGCGGCAGTAACTCTTCCCCTGTTACTGAATCTAGATAATTGTTCAGCCCTCTTCCCCCTGTTCAGTATATATTCCCCTGCAGATTTGCGTACCTTCTTTGGTCTGGTAGGAACTCTTGTCTGTTACTGAATCTAGGTAATTGTTTTATTACTGGCTAACAATTCCCAAGTATATGATGGCTGGCTTCTGGAACGACTAAACCATAATAAGAAAATGAGACCCTGCATAACACTGCATATGTTCATAAACCATGTACTGCGGTAGTATATACTATCTTGTGCACAGAAGAACTAAGATATATCATGTCCCCCTCAAAATATATGATTTCATGATTTTATACCCGTTGCAACGCACGGGCACTCACCTAGTAATTAAAAAAAGATCAAAATGCACGGGCAGGGCCAAGAGCGATGAATTCCCTGGCCTGTGTCCCTGTGTGTTTATCTCCGTGGCCCACTGCCTTGTGTTCTCCTGTCAGGCTGCCCCCGGCGTCCGCTGTCTTCTGTCTTCTCTCTCGCTCTCTCGGCAGCCGGCGACGCTTGGCGACCGCCGCCGCCGCCTTACGCCAGGTGCGCGGGTCTCCATCAGACCCTTGGCCAGATCTTCTTCGAGCCTTCGCGGCGAAGAGCACCTCCAGTACACCACCCCTTCTCTTCCTTCTTGCTGTGCGAAACCGAGCACCCAAACCCTAACTTAAACCTTTTCTTTTAGTTTTCGGATCTGATCTAATAACAAATGTATATACACTGCATACTAACTTTTTTTTTGCAAAATTATTGGGTGTTCACCCATGTCCTCCATTGCTTCTAGGCACGCTTCTGAATCCCGAGTTGCCAGCATTCGCTTGAGGTGCCGTAACAGAGCACACCATCATGCAGGTTGGTTGTCCCCGGACTATCTCTCTCTCTTTTTTTTTTTGAGGGAAAAGACCGTGGGCGAGGAGCCCACGGTACTCAAAACTTATATTAACTAGAAATGCTCGCGGCGTTGCCGCGTATGGCCAGTCGGTACGCTATTGGTAGCATTGATGGACCCAGGAGGTAAAATTGAGATATACTGAGATACAAACAAGTATCATTGCAGATTGGTGATATTTAAGAAGCAATATGGTAATTTAGCAGCTAAGGTTTAGTCCCTAACAAAAGAACTAACAAATAAGTTGGCATTACATAAACTAATATGGTACGTCCTTACAAAAACAGAATATAATGTTTGTTCTCAAAAGGTAGATCTCTTATATTGTTCCATGTTGCCCAAAAAACCTTTAGCCGTTGAAAGTTGTGTTTTCGACCAAAAGTTACAGTATGAGTATCAGGTAACAAAAGTTGTATTCATAACCCTAAGCAAAAGCACCCATCCATGTTGTTGTGCCCTGTATACCAAAATATCATTCTATTTGCTTTACTTAGTGTTAGTTTGCCTGGCCCTGCCATAAAGAAAGAAAAATTAGGAAGCATATAAATATATATTGTAAGTGAACTAATAAATTATTGAGACATGTATAATTTAGACATGGAATCAAAATAGAATAGATCAATCCATCAAACAATAGGGACCATCATAGGCCAATCTAACTACAAGTCCAGACCTTAGCTTTGGAATGCATGCCTCACTTGTTTTAGAATCAGTAGCAATATAACTTTCAGATATGGAAAGGTCAACGAAGTTCTGGAAAAAAAAGTTTAACAAATACGTAAATCGGTGATTCAATGAAAATGTCAGTGCCTTTTAGCACAGAAAGCAATGCAGTATACAAAGGGTATGTTGTTATATAGCTAAAGGGTAACCTCGGTATACACATGGGTTAATTATAAACTGAACTGAGATACTAAAATATTTTATGGTTCACTAAGTGAAGAAATTTAAGGTTGTCAAGCAACCTAGTGGGATTTGAAGCACTTCTTTTGCACAGTGTGATCTATATAAAGAGAATCTTAAAATTTCTCTCATTGGTTGAAAAGGAAAAGAACATTTGAATCACCAATGTCGATGATTGTAGTTCAAAACATCCTGGATGAATCAGTTACAGTTGTAAAAAGCCATTATAGTTGTCTAAAGTATAGCACCGACAATTGTGATAGTAGGATACTCCATACATATGCACATGATAGTAAGATAACATCACTTGATTATCTACTACTGTGTACATATTTTCTCTGTTAAACTTTACTAAAGCCAAACTCTGAAACTCGTATCCAGTTATGAAGAATCATACAGGTAGAAATATTACGGGTAGCTTACTTGTGATCATTCATTAATTTTTAGCTTCTTCCTCACACGTTTCTCATGCATCTTTTCATCATCGTCAGTATTCTATAAAAAAAGACTCTGAAAAGTGTGCATATTATATTCAACAATTGTTTGTGTTATTTTTTTTTTGTCAGAAGAAAAAAAGGTTTACTTGTCATCCAGTATGTTTCTCTATGGTATTCCAAGCACTGTAATTATTTGAAACATATTATTAGAGGTAGGGAAATAGGATATGTGACTGAGACAGCAAGAATACAGTTACTCGGACTGATGGTGGTCTATGTCCATATCTTGTATGTCTGTGAATTGAGGACTGATGATGATGCCTGCAACAAGTGTATAGTTAGCAGAAATATGTGTAATAGAACATGGACCAAACAATAAAAAAAAAAAATCCCACACCTGCTTGATGGTTTTTCTTTGATGCCATTGTTACCTACAGTCACCATCTGAACATATTCAGTTCGCTAGGACACATTGTTAAATGCATGATATCTGTGCTTAGCAGCCTGAGAAAGAAGAAGAGCTCAGGACAGTTCTACGGACCAATCATTTTGAATCCTGTAGAAAATATAATTAAAACAGCAAGTTGTGCATTATACCATTATACTGGTATATTCCATTTAAGTGGCTACACAGCAGGCAAAAGTACAGCCCTCAAGTTTCAACAGCTCTGCAGCAAGTTGATCTGCAAGAGCTTAAACAACATTTCTGCATTTTCTTTCATTTTAAATGGCAATAGATATTGATAAGAAAAAGGATGAGAGCACATAGTTGTTGCTCCATTTCCGACCCAGACGAAAAGGAAACAATGGAATTCACCTCAAAATCAATAAAAAATCATTGAGAAATCAAAAGTTATTACCTTGAGGGCATTTCAGCGAACACATGGTGGGCATCATCCATGGCACAGCCTGTCAACCTCGAAGCCAGCAATGGAGGTTATCTGGTGCAGAAACACATGAAGGAGGCCATCCTGTCAACATTGCCGGCTCCAGCTTCATCTTCATTACCCACGGCTTCACCTCCTTGGCGCATCCATCACCATCAGAATGCGACACTGACAAATCAGACCATGATCAAATCAAATGATCTAAAAAACAAAATCCTAAATCCCCAAAAATCCAGTAACGAGCGGGCGGCGCTGGTTACTTGCCAGGCTGGGCAACCGCGGTTTGATCTTGGGGCTCGTCGGGGGCTGGCCGCGACCTTCACGTCACTGGTCCCTCACGGGCTCCATCGTCCGATTGCCGGACTCGGCAGGATGCACGCGCGTCTGCGATAAACGAACAGAAGCAGCAATGGAAAGTTCAGGAAATCTGAAGCGGGAGGGCTCAATACTCCTGCTGCGCGGGCGGCGTTAGCTTGTGAGGAGGCGGCGACAGCGGTTGGATGAGAAGAAGATGGCGTGATTTTTTTCGTCGTTTGACAGCGGTGAAAGGGGCGGGATGGGGAAGGAAGACCGGCGCCCTTTCACGATGGCTCTGGACCAACACGCTGGACTGCCCGATGCCATTGGTTTGGATCGTGCGGTTGATAATAAGCAAGTGACGTGGCCCAATGGTGAGCCTTCTTTTGGTGCAGAAATCGTAGGGTAAAGATTAAAGCAAACAAGAGTACAGAGAGGACATACTTACAAACTCACACAGGAACGAAGAAGGGGGGAAGGGGAGAGAGGGAGACGCAAAACAGCTGTTACAAGTTGTTCAACCACTCTAAAACAGAAACTCTATCAATCTCAGGGAGCCTAAAGGCCCCCGGACTATCTCTCTTGATTGGTTGCGAGCGGCTGAAAGAGGCCGGCATTTAGTTTCTTCTGCAGTTGGGACACCATAATGATCGTGATCTGTATTTTCCATGCTGTGGTTCTAGAAATTGTCATTTGGTTTAAATGTGGAGAACTGTTCTTCCAGGATTTTTCCTGTGCTGTTTTGAAATTGCAAAACTCTTAGATAGAGGCCTGAAATACAATGAACTCAATCCCTTTTTGTCTGATAAATTTTGTGTAGGGCAGATTGTACGTGTGGTTCAGTGTTTGGTGGTGGAATCGCTATTCTTGCCCTTACAATTTTTAGTCTTTGGAAATTTACCCTTACAATTCGTGTTATTGGAGATTTGCCCTTACTATTTTGCTTCCCCTCACATTTGCCCTTTTATACGTACAATGCCTCCCTGGGCCATGTGCAGGTTACATATTTGATTACCGGACCTAAATACTCTTGCTGCTTCTCTTCCTTCGCTCCCTGGCGTGCCCTCAACCTTCAGCTAGTGCTCCACACGTCTTGAAAGCAGCTGGCGAAGCTCATGTGCATCGAGCGTCTTGCTGGCGAAAACTCATGTGCATCGAAGAACACGAGGATTTGTTTTTGTTTAGTACTTTAGTTGTTAAGCGACACCCGCTGCCGCCGACACCTTTGAATTTCAGACATTGAGCAGTTCATTTCTCTGCCTGGCAGATTTTAAGAAGTGTGTGGTGGGTGTTACCTGGTCTTGTGGGCTTCTGTTATTTTCTACCCTTTTCGTTATGCTCGGAGGTGGAGCAACACGGATGTTCGGCGCCTAGGACATTTCGTGGACAAACAGATTTTGCATGAGCAATTTACCATTTCTCAAGGCGCCCCGTGAGCGCCATGGCAGCAGCATAAACTCGTCCATGAAGAGCATCTTCCTTTACGAATATGGCTGAGAGGCCTGGGCGGGTAACACGTGAACGGATTGGCAGCGAGTTATTTTTGCCCAAAGCTATGGCTGGAGCTTGTACTATAAGGGCGCTACCGCTGCCATGGGTCCTTTTATTTACAGTGAATGGGCATGGGCCAGCAGGGTCTATCACGTCGGGATGAATGGGAACACAGAGAGAGAGAGGAAACAGGTGTAGCTGGAGGTTGATGGAGAAGCTGACGTGTGGGACCGACATGTCAGTGAGTGAATAGAAGAGAAGCAGCTGGGGCATTTTGGTCTGATACCTAAATACGTGACCTGCACATGGGCCCAGAGAGGCATCTTACGTAGAAAAATTGTAGATGAGAGAGAGAAGCAAAATTGTAAGGGTAAATCTCCAATAACACGAATTGTAAGGGCAAATTTCCAAAGACAAAAAATTATAAGGGTAAGAATCAAAATAACCCTAAAGAGAAAAGGGTAGAAAATAACAGAAGCCCACAAGACCAGGTAACACCCACCACACACTTCTTAAAATCTGCAAGGCAGAGAAATGAACTACAATGTCTGAAATTCAAGGTGTGTACGCGAGTGAACTTAATAACTAAAGTACTAAACAAAAAACAAATTCATGTTCTTACAGATGGTATATCAGGTACCTATTACACAAGGGTTATGCAAAATGACCCATACAACTACAATCCTCCACAACACCCATTGGGGGAAAAATATAAGCACTCCGATAAGAGTATCTATTATACAATATTAACATCCAAAGGCACTACTGGAAGCTCAATAAAATAACAAGCAGCATGTACAATAGCTAGGTTTTCTGACATTTCGTGGACAACATTTCTAACACAATTTACCATTTGAAAGGCTAGCGACAGATTCAACATAAACTCTCAGCTTGAGCATCTTCAAGCCAAATATGTTGGTACAGGGCATGCTGATCTGTCCAGATTGTAAGTACCCTGTTATTTTTGTAACAAAAGAAATTACTGTACTATAAGACATTACCGCTTAATGTTCTCCTTATTTACAGTGAATGGGCTGTAAACATCCAGAGAGACAGCTATGCCTCCTATATTGGGCACTATCCAATGCTAGCATATTTTGCCATTGCTGAGAATGAATCGATCGGAAGAGAACGTTACAATTTCATGCAGGTATGTAAGACAACTTGCCTCCATTCTTCTTCTAAGTTATTAGCTCAAATTTATAGAACAATTCTTGAGCATAAATATTGTAGTAAAATTATGGCTTATTATAAGATGAGGGTTTCTGTACTTAACACCATTTCTGTTCTTTTCATAGCCTGCCATGTTTGAGTATCTAAGTGCAGTCACTGTGTTCCATTGGAAATGCCTAAGTGCCATAAGTTCTCTTCTGGCCTGAACAGTTCTTTTGGTTAAGGATTCTATAAATCTGTAATCTGTAATGAAAAAAAAAACAGTGACTATTAGAAAAAATATGATGGTACTCAAAAAAAATAGGACCTTCCTTTCTCCCTGCAATAAAGTGAGATGATTGGGTAGAAAGCAGAATTGATAGAATTGTCTACTGCTCTACTATTTTCTTTCCATCCTTAGACACACAAGGTACACTGCCTAGTAGACTATTATTATAAAATTTTCTCTATCCAAAATGTAAAATGTATTCTGTTTGGTGAGGACAAGGCTATGAGTAACAGTTGCTCTATAATATGCCATTTATCTGATGCAAAATCATAATCATAAGCAAGTACTTTTCAATGCAGATTCTAT
The DNA here is from genome assembly GCA_015847255.1 of Hyparrhenia diplandra. Lineage (NCBI taxonomy): Eukaryota > Viridiplantae > Streptophyta > Magnoliopsida > Poales > Poaceae > Hyparrhenia > Hyparrhenia diplandra. Next base: position 68,673 of record JADLZK010006949.1, on the reverse strand, counting down.
AGCATCAATTTTCTGTCACAAACAATATGTAGTAACTATAATTCTTGGTCAATGGCTTGTTTTAATGAAACAAAATACGCCTTATATTTTTTGGATGGTGGGAGTATTAACTTGGCCATCTACATATATTTCTGTTAGTGTGTAAAATGCATAAATATAATCATCTACATACTGAAATTCATATGCACTGTCGTTATAAATAGAATTAAAATTGCAGTTCAGTTGTCTTTCCATATGTCAACCATTTATAATTATGCAGCTGGTGTATTTACTAAATTAATAAACTTTACAATTTAATGGATATGGCTTATATTTATGTAAATGATGCATAATTAGTGGCAATCCTCTGTGCTGTGAAGTAGACACTTTGAAACACCTTTTAAAGGGGATCGGATGTGTACCTGATCCTTGTCAAAGAACCCTTGGTGAATAGAACAGACATACGTGAGTGTGAACTTGTCATCTAACCATCCATCAAATTCTGTGGATTGCTGTTCAATTTTTTTTGAAGCCAAAAAGTTTTAGCAGGAATTGAATATTGCCATAGTTCATAGTTCATGGGCTTCATTGTTCACATGCACCATATTTGTTTAGTTGTGTACCAGAAGATTATTGATATTTATCCTTTATCCATAGTTCATGGGCTGCATTCGCTTACACTAAATTTATCGATTGACTGTTTCTTTAAACAGAAAATGCTGCTTCCCTGTGGCCTCCCTCCTGAGAGAGACGAAGACTGAGGAGCTGCTGCATAGTTTCAGTGTTTCCAATGGTGTTTGCTTTTGAAGGACCATATACTGAGGTTAACCCCCATGGTACTATGTGCGACTTGTGAAGCCTGTATGCCTTTTACTTGTCTTCCATCGCTCTCTGTTGTGAATTGTGATATACATAAATATTCGGAACTTGTATGCACTGTAAACGAAATGCTGGCTCTGCCCCTTTGTCACGCTTTTGTGGTGTGTCCTATCGGTGTGAAATAAAATTTAGTCGAAGAGATTGGTAACTGCAGTGCCTACGACAATTTGTTCAGCTGCAATCTGGATACACAGGTATCAAGAATTTGGAGTGCTCGTCCTTACATAGGAAAGGCTGCCAATCTCAAATTTGTAGTTTGTAGCATATGCGGGTAGAAGATCATGCAGAAGATAAATTGGAAATCTCTATCTTACTGTAAAAGGAATTTTGCAGACGATGAATGTTGTTCACGGTGGCAATACAGGTTCTTTCGCCACTTACCATTACCATTGTGACTGATTTGATGGCTTAACTACAAGCATCAGTAAAAAGGAGACGTGATTTCTTCCCTAGTTCGAAAGCCACATGTTTTCTCTGTTGGTCATGCTAACAAATGACAATTAATTTTGCCTGCATACTTGATATATGGACAATTGGAACATACAGCGAAATTCTGTTAAATTGCTAATATACCGCAAGGAAGGTAAAACCAGAGCGTGCAACTGAATCTGTGTATGGTAAACTGAACAAAGGTAAAATGTATGCATGAACAAAGAGAAAATGGAATTAAGAAATCCCAGCGCGTACAAATGAGTCTCTGTTGATACAAACAACTAATAAGTGATACGAACTAAGGCTAAATATACAACCTATAGCAAGTCAGTCATCCGATCATCTCTACATTTGTCATTAGAAGTTAGATTAAGCGTCGTCACCGCCTCGTCTCCATCCGCGTCCGCTGTGGTAGGCGTAGTTGTCCCGTCGGCTGTTCCTGAAGGCGCAGCATCCGACGGAGTAAACGACGACGAGCAAGGCGAGGATGACGACGTTGACGATGGCGGCCCGCTTCCAGTCCCGCTTGAGCGCGTCCACCACGCCGTCCTTGCACGACTGGCACCCGTAGCAGAGGTCGTCCTCGTCGTTGTCCCACGCGCCGCAGTCCGGGTCGGCGGACGACGCGGAGCCTGCAGGCCTTGCCCCTGCCCCAGCCGCTGCCTTCGTCTTGGTCCACCCGTGCCGCCGGCGTACGTGAAGTTGCAGCTCGCCGGCGGCTTGCAGCACCCGGACTCGACAGGGGACAGGCCGCCGAGCCGCGCCGCCAGACTCGTCGCGTTCGCGTCCTTGTTCTTGTTCTCCTCGAGTCGCCTGCAGACGTGCGCGTCGGCGAGGCAGGTTCGGATCCTGGCCCAGGTCCTACGGCCCTCGACGTGTCGCCGCAGCCAGGTGGAGTAGTCCCCAAGACGGCCTCCGGCGCCCGACACGGCCTGCTCCTCCCGGTCCCCGGCTGCGACGCTGCCCTCCTTGCTGGTGACGACGAAGGCGAAGACGGTGAAGCAGAGCAGCGCGACGATGAGGACGAGCATGGCGAGGAGGTGGAGCCAGAGCAGCCAGGTGGCGCGGCAGCAGGCGCCCGCGAGGCCCGCGAGGGAGACGGCCATGAGCACCGTCCCCAGCGCGATGACCGGCGTGGACAGGAAGTGGTCGCACTCGGTGCCGTCGGCGCGCGACCGCAGCCACACGCCCGCGGCGATGATGGGCACCGAGAGCAGCAGCGTCACCAGGTTCGCCGCGCGGATCACGTTGTTGCTCATCCGGATCGCCATGGCGACTGGCTGCTGTGTTGCGGTGCCGGGAAGGGGGTCTCGTGGTCTATCCGTGGTTTGGGTGTGCGGGGCGGCGGGCCGCGGGGGGCGTATTTGTAGGGTGGGTGGTGGTGCCGTAGAGTTGGCAGCTGATTTTGTCGCCGGCCAGGACACTTTTCCCTGTGGATCGTCGCTTGACTGGCGTCCGACTGGTTCACCCGCCTGACTTGTTCGTTGCACCACACCTCAGGACGTGTTCCTCATAAATTAGGGCTGACTGTTCGTCACGCGTCACTGATGAACTGGAGGCTGGAGGTTATCAGGCGGTCTCGGTCAGCGGACGGAGAGGCGAGAGCTTCTCCAGAGGTGGCCATGTCAACTCTTAAGTCTTAACTAGTCAAACTCTGCACTGCCGTCTATGCTTCCACTTCTCTCCACAGCACACAAGTGACACAACACAGAGGCCAATCGCCTAGGTGCATGTAAGTACTAGCTGGCTGTAACCGAATTTTTACAACGGACCAAACGACAGGTTACAGAGGCATATTTATATGGCCGATTTGGCAGGCATTCAATGTGGATTGGATTTGTGGATCTGAAATTACGTTGCATGTTGACTTGTTCGTGCCACCCCATTTGAAGTCAGAGTGGACTGAATCCTCAAAACTCAAAAAAAGGATTTACGTCTATTTTGAACTTTTTGCCACTATATACAGACAGGAGGAAGGATACGGCGGAAGTCTGCTGATGCATCAGGAGGAAGGATACCCATTTACTATACGGATGTATCGGACGATGATCTTTCTACAGTCTACAGTACAGCAAGGATACGCCATACAAGTATATGTGAAAAATGTTTTCCGCGCAGCCCTGCACCTGCTTCCGCGCAGCCCTGCACCTTTATCAAACTTCTGCCCTGCTTTGCTTCCGGCCTCCGCGCACCCTGCTCCTTTATAAAAATGTTTACACACAAAAATAAAATTCGTACATTACACAGTTCTTCGTTTGATTACAAACCATTTCACCTTACGTAACTATGACATGCTAAAACAAATCACCGGCTATCCAATCTCGTAACTGATTCATATTTTTGGTCTTTGTCCCCATGACCCCATGACACGGGTATTAGCTCTAGTTCCTTGAGAAGCATATGCTTCGGACAATGGAACATAGTTTTCATCACGATCACACAAGTCAAAGTCCTCATCCTCTAAAGCACTCTCTCTAATGAAATTGAAGTGGAATGCATGCGATATTATTTGGTTTTGCCTTGGCATTGGATAACTCGGTGAATTTAACAAAATCATCCACTTCATCTTGAAAACTCCAAAAGATCAATCGATGACATTTCGAAGTAAAAAACATGTGCATAATTAAAGAGCTCCTTTTTATCTCTTGGCATTGGGCCTGGTCGAAACTCCGAGTTATTTGGTCGGTTTAGGTACCCCAAGTTGACAAGATAAAAAAATCCTTACACATTCGATTTTTTTTTTTTTTACATGGAAAGGATTGCAACTATGTGAAAGAAGGGACAGGTGGATGTGGAAACTTGTCGCCATACTTGTCAAGTTCATACTTGAACACCCTCATAACATGAACCCAACCAGGCCATCCCGCCACGACAAAAAAGTAAATCTCATATCGAAGTTACATATGGCCATCACAATTGGAGTGGTGTATCCATGTCTTCCCGTATGTTGTACTGCCTTGTTAGTTGGCACCACAACAAGTACACATGTCTTATCTATTGCTCCAATACAATTATTGATGTACTGAGATGAACAAGGAGATTGTAACCTTTGATGCACAGTCCTAAATTCAGGATCTACTAGCATAATGATATCAGCTGCAAGTTTGGACACACTACTAGCCAGTACTTTCTCAAACTTCCTACTACATGTCTCGAGTGATCTCACAAAACGATTTTCAACTTGACTAATAAACAGAGGGGATCCATATATCTAGAAAAATAGAGCTAAAGCCTCCATTGGTGATATCCTACGAGTGGACTTCAATCCATATGACGCCACAAGCAAATATGAAGCTTATTGAAAAAAATTCTTTCCATCCTAAACATGTTGTAGCAAGAAGTCCTATTCCTAGTGTTTTCATGACCCATTCATATCCAGATTCTGTAGGTACTCTGTACTCTAATTTGTTCATGTACGTGTCAAAGTGATACATGTCGATCATTCCAGCAATAATGGCAATTGTTTGCCTCCTTTTCTGACCCTCAAGTAATATTCTTCTATTGCAGCAGCATCACCATTCACCTGAGCACACTTATGAAAAATAGAATCAGCAAAATAACTCTGAACACTAGATAGATTTGGTACCCGCGAGCAACTCCAACGTTGATTATCTATTTTATAATTAAGGCCTTGTTTAGATTGCTAAAATTTCTAACCTTTTTGTCCTCAGAGCACACTGTAGAAGACGTTTAGCTTGTTTGTGGTAAATATTATCCTAAGGTTAAAAACCAAGTACCGTAAATGTTGGAGTTTTTTTTTTTTTTAGAAGGAACATGTATTAATCTTGGTGCATTACACCGGCCCTTTTACAAAACGTAAATCCCAACAAAAGAAAAATTACAAAGAAGTACAAAAACTCTTGTTCATCTTCCTCGAAGCCTTCGAGATCCGTTCGTCACCGCCGTCGAAAGCCGCTTCCCAATCGTCGTGGTGCACCAGAGCCAAACTCCACAAGGTGGAGGCCGCGAGGAGTTTAAACAATGTAGTTTAGCCTAAAATTAATCTACTACGTGTACCCTCCAAGGCGCTGCTATGAAAATGACAAGCACTAACTAGCACGACGCACTGAGTTGCTAACGATAGTGTACCATTCATTCATCCGCATAAACCAATGCAAGCATGCAAGAGTGCAAGACGACCTCGGTCAGGAGCTCAAACGCTGTGCGTGTCGAGGGGCGCGCGGACGATCAAGCAAGGCGTTGCATTCTGTCCACTACCGCAGCGGCTCCAGTCTGCCAACGCCACAAGCTCGCGCCACCGATCCAAACCCACTCACCGCACCACGCTGTCGTGGCGTGTCGTCTGCCCGATCGAGCGCTATAAATACCGCCTCGCAACCTCGCCATCTGCTCATCCATCGCCAAGAGTTCATCAGAGTTGCTTTGAGCACGCACCGGTGCCCCGGACGACGAAAGAGAGAAGCTCGCCAGTGGCGGCGCGGCCACCGATCGAGAAGAAAGTTCCATCTCACCAGCTCGATCGCGCGCACGGAAACACAACGATGGCGGCGGACGCGAAGAAGCCCATCGCCGCCGTGCTCAGCGTCGCGGTGATCGCGTCGTTCCTTCTCGCCGCTGAGTGCCGCCACATTGCCCGGAAAGACCTCGGCGTCGGCCTTGGCGGCGGCGGTGGCGGCAGCCTCGGTGTCGGCACGGGAGGCGGCGTCGGGGTAGGTACAGGCGGCGGCGGCTGGGACTTGGTACGGGCGGTGGACTTGGGGTTGGCACGGGTGGCGGGCTGGGTGTCGGTTCAGGGATCGGCGTCGGCGGTGGCGGTGGCGGTGGCAGCGACGGTGGCGGCTCTGCGTCCGGGTCCTACTCCGGCTCCGGCTCTGGGTCGGGATCAGGCTCAGGGTCCGGGTCGGGTCTGGGTCATGGTCTGGGTCAAGCTCGGGCTCGGACTCACGGTCTGGCGGCGCAGGCTCATCGGCGGGCTCCTACGCTGAGTCAGGATCCGGCTCGAACGCCGGGCCCGGCGGCGGCGCAGGATCCTACGCGGGCTCGAGAGCTGGCTCGTACGCAGGCTCTAACGCCGGAGGAGCAGGCTCGTACGCGGGATCTGAGGCCGGCTCGTATGCAGGGTCCGGCGCTGGCCCGCACGGCGGCGGCGGCTCAGGTGCAGGTTCGTATGCAGGGTCCCGTGCCGGCTCCTACGCCGGCAGTGGACATGGCAAGTGAGCTCGCGGCGCGAGCTTTACTTGCAGCGCAGCAAGACAGTGCCACAGTATGGTGTTCAAGAGCTTTGTTATTATTGTATGAGATGTGTATGATTGAAATACTGAATAAGGTGCCATAGCATGCCCATATCTATCTCTGTAACATATTTATGGAAATGAATAATTTCAGCATTTATTTCCATGAGCTGCTATACTGAATGAGTCTATAAGACTTCATTTTAAATAAGTCGTAGTTGAGGCAACATGCTTGCATGATGCCTGAGTAGATAATGAAGACGATGGAGAACAGAGGATCATCTGCTATTTGATTACTAACTGATACAACGAGCACCGATACTATCTTGGTTGCTAAGTGAGAAAAGAATAGTCCTTAAAATTTAGGAAAAACTCAAAAAACATTAAACAGCCAGCCCCAATCTCGGATAATAAATAAATAACAAATATGAACCACAAACAAACATATTAAATATGGTTTTTTGGACTTAATTACCAGAAACACAGTGGACTAGCTCTTTTTCCGATCAAAATACAGATACAAGTGGACGCATCAGGTCTATTTATTTGTCAATCAACTCAAGCACACATTACAAAGGTGCAGACAACCAAACTCAAACCAGAGTGTACCAACATGGCCACAATTCCCGTTCCAGTAATGTCCACATCCCTGATTTGGAAACATTTACATTGTCATGTTATAAAGTAACACCCCAAGTTTCCATTCCTGTTTCATGTTCCCATTCCCTTGTAGGAACATGGCCGCTAAGGTATCAACAACACAAACACTAAAAGGAAGCTCCCGTTCACTAAGATCATATTTTCGCTTCCTTAGTTTTCTTCACAGCATATTAAGATTTGAAAACAGTTCCAGAAGTATACTGACTATTGTTTTTACTCTTACATTATCAAATTCTACAAATAAATACTCAGTTAAAAAGGCGATCTAAAAAATCAATTGATTGCTTTGTTGAAAAGCTTATGGAGAAACATTAGTTCATCGAATCATTATGTGTCCTGTAAGAAAAACAATAGCATGGAGTAAAAAATTTATAAACGAACAAAATTGGGAATTAGTATATCAATTTCATGTAAACTTTAATGTAGGACTAAATAAACTCAGAACATTAGAGCGGAGAAAAAAAAAAAAAACCAAAACAGAACAAATACCAACTAAAAACAGAAGAAGACGGCAAAATGTTACATAATGTAGAAATTATATGTACAGTTTCATCTGTGAGAACATGCACGGATTGAAAATAAAGACATGTATGAAAGAAAATGTTAAGAGTTCTGAATAATATAAAAGAAAAACATGAGAAATCAATTAATAAATTGTGCACGTGGGAATATCCTTGAATACAGGAGTTAGAAAATGGAGGTCATGCTCCCAAAGATCTTTTTGACATCACATGATCAAAGAAGAGAAATAAATTCCTGGTTAATAAATTAAACAATATCCATCGCACTTTGTTCTGGCAGTATTCCTTATAACCAAGCTATGTTCATGACAATACGCGTGTAAGGCGCCATCACCAAGCAAGCTGGAGTCCACCCAAGCCGCATGTTAATTTCGTCGGTTCTATCCTTTTGGAAAGGTCAAATGCGCACGACTTAAGGCACTGCTGCTGCCAACTCCGATCCAATCCAAGGTTGACTAGTGAAAATGACGAGCACTAGCACGAGAGACCATTGCTGCCAGCAGTCTTGCAGTATAGTCAATCAAGCACGCACCCAAATCGATCCAGCTAATGAGAGGTAAGCCAGATATGCTGATCATGCAGACCCTGCACGGACAATCAAACGGACATATATACACTGGCACACGAGTTTGGTTGGGGTTCTCGAACCTTCCCATGCTTGAATCCAATCAATCTCCAAAGCCGATGGATTTACTCTGGCACCAAGAGACCTCATCGGAGCTACGTGTCGTCGTCGAGCGGCGCGCGAGAGGCCGGCCGGCCAGCCAATCTCGAAAAGCGCGGTCGCATTGCTCCACTAGCATCGATCCATCAGCAGCGCGCGGCTGAGAGTCTGAGACTGAGAGAAGCCGCCTCCGCCGGCCAGCGCCACAAGCTCGCGCCACGCCGCCACCATTCCAAAACCCACTAGTACCCGCACCACCGCGATGTCGTGTCGCGCTCTGGCCTGCGTCCCTATAAATACCCGGCGTCTCCTCATCGATCGATCCATCATCGCCCAGACTTGCACTGCACCCCAAAAGCGTGTACTTCACTCGTCTCCTCCTCCGTCGTCCAGTTCAATTCGATCTTGCAGCGTGCAGCGCAGTGCAGTGCGAGCACGAAGTTAACAATGGCGTACAGGAAGAATAAAGCGGCGGCCGCCGCCGTCCTCGGCGCCACGGTGGTGGCCGCGTTCTTTCTCGCTGCCGCTGAGAGCCGCCACATTGCGCGGAAGGACCTGGGAGTCAACCTCGGCGGCGGCGGCGGTGGCGGCCTAGGGGTCGGCGTTGGCGGCGGCCTCGGTATCGGCATCGGCATTGGTGGCGGCGGCGGCGGCTCTGGCTCCGGGTCAGGTTCCGGGTCTTACCCCGGCTCCGGCTCAGGGTCGGGCTCTGGCTCTGGCTCAGGGTCCTGGTCCGGCTCAAACTCAGGCTCCAACGCGGGGTCCGGCGGCGCAGGCTCGTACGCTGGCTCCCACGCCGGCTCGTACGCGGGCTCGAACGGCGGAGGAGCAGGTTCGTACGCGGGTTCCAACGCCGGCTCGTACGCTGGCTCTAATGGCGGAGGCTCGTCGGGCTCGTACGCGGGTTCCAACTCCGGCTCGTACGCTGGCTCTAACGGCGGAGGGGCAGGCTCGTACGCGGGCTCCAACGCCGGCTCGTACGCGGGCTCTAACGGCGGAGGCGCGGGGTCCTACGCTGGCTCCGATGCCGGCTCGTACGCAGGGTCCGGCGGTGGCCCCTCACTGGGGCTCTGGTGGTTCTGGCTCGTACGCTGGCTCCGAGGCTGGATCGTACGCTGGGTCTGGCGCTGGCCCGTACGGGGGCTCTGGCGCTGGCTCGTATGCTGGGTCTCGAGCCGGCTCCTACGCTGGCAGTGGACACGGCAAGTGAGCCGTGAAGCGACCTTTGGAGTTGGAGGATGCGGTGCTTGCTCATGGTTGTTCTTGTTTGCGCTAACGTTTACCATTATTTGTATCCATGAGTAAATCCATTATGTGTATGTGTCCACTGTACTATAAATAAAATAAATGGAGAGGCGAAGGTCGATGAATAAGGTGATTGTTGCAGAAGGACGATGAATAAGGTGATTGTTAGAGTGTATAAAATACCTATTGATGTAAACATTTCAAATTAATGCATAATTAGGCATGTACACTTATGTTTATGTAATTTTCACATGGGATGTGTTCAATAGACTATGTTCTATGTACCTTTTTAAGAGCTGATAATGGTAGAGCTGTGCGAATTGAAAATGAGGTATGTCATTCTTTAGTTTTGTACAAGAACTGCAGACTGCAGGACTGCACCGGAAGTATCAGATGTACTTCGGCTTGGCAAAAGCCCAATCCGACATAAAATCGAGGTCTACTTTCCCAATCTTCATTGCAGAATATCCATGAAGTTTTCATGAGTATATGCAGGAAACAACCCAGAAAACTGTTAACCGGCCTGACGGTTTCGAATATGAGCACATCAAAGGCAACCAGTTTGCATATATTACTATCAGCAGTGGACCAGTCATAAAATTCAGATATAAGTATGGAACCCTCGATAAATACTAACATGAAAGATGAATTATTTTACAATAACGACTCTACCAGTCAACTTGACACCTATTTTATTATCAGCAGTGGCAAATTCAATCAGATATAAGTATGGGACCCTCAATAAATACTAAACACGAAAGTTCCATTCCTTTACAATAACGACTTTACCAGTCAACATGTACTTTCCGCCTGCTCACTTCAGCGGTATGAGACGGGAAATACAAAGACCACTGCCAACCATACATGCAAATGCAATGGCGGGTATCTAAAGTGAACCAATACAATATGAATCCATTGGTCTGGTTGAATCTGGTAATTATATCCTCAATGGCTACCATTCAACGGACACCACAGAAGAACAAACTAAATTAAGCAAAGATGGTGGCATCCATATTCAACAAGGAAACAAACATACAGAAGAAAAACAAGCCATAACTGCATCTTGTTCTGAGTAACTTCAGATGGATCATTTGGTAGCAACACCAGCTTGTTGAGATTTGCTATCATGTTCACTGGCCGCTGTTGCAGATGGTGGAACATACACCTTTGCTCTGCGAAGAATTTCAGCAACAACCCAGTGCTTATGTCTGCTCAAGGGCCTAGAAGGATCCAGCCTAACCTGAAAAAATATTATCCAGCAATCATAAAGTGTTCTTTGAGAGGAAAACTAATTTATTGTGACTGGACTTCAACAGAACCATAGTACAAAGGAGCGCTTAGGCCCCAATAAGCTGATAAAGAGATTAGGAGTCTTAGATGCAGCAAATAGTTAATCTCATCGACATATTAATGAACAAGGAGCAAAATAATTTCCTTCTGGTGTCTTTGCTAATGCTACTAAGACAGGGGCAACACAGTACAATTGGTAGAAAATCAGTCATTTTAGTGAAAACTAGATTTCATGCTGTAAACTTGATGCTGGTGTCTTTGCTAATGCTAAGACAGGGGCAATGCCCTAGAATTAAAAAAAAAAAAAAAACAGATTTTGTAAAACTGGATTTAGCCTAACCACAAAAGCTTTGTTTGAAAAGTCCAACCAACTTGCACATACATAAAAACTCTGGTTTCCACAAGACCAGGATTTTGAATTTTTAACAAAAAACGAGATTAATCATTTCTACAAATATGGATATCCACATTCTCAACAGACCAATAACTCTGTTTCATAGCTTCTTTGTGCGTGGAGATCATTAGCTTCATGGTTGAACTGAACACATCATTAACAGAAACGAGGTCGTTTCATCCAAACATGGTAAAATAATAAAAAATTTCTTATCCAAACATCCACTGAGAATAATAGTCTTCAGATGGGGGTGACAGTTTTTTTCCCACCACGGTAAAACCGAATTTCATTACTCAAAAGCAACGAAATTACACATTTGTTCAGCACAGTTCGTTCAGCTAATGCAGGAAAGTAAAGCTAAACTGTATTCGATCAAATGAGCACCCAGGGCCCAAATGCTCGAATACTCAGACCTGACTACCCATACTCCACAGTGTTTAAACCGCCAAGAACACATCCAAGGCCGAGATGGAGGTGACAGTTACCCAGAAGCTTTAAGGTCAATTTGGTCTGCAGATGGTGCGTAAATCAAAAGGCATTTGAACTGATTGTTATGACATTAATATTTCTCATTATTAAAGAAAGTTCAACAACAGTACCACCAAAGCATTTAATCACAAGAAAGCTGTAGGATAGAGGGAAAAACCATTAAGAGTATTAAATATAGAATAAAAGGTTAAAAAGGTATAGTATCTGCAATGAGGAAATTAAAAGTACAAATCATTTATTAACACTTATTACAGCATTACTCACAAAAATTGTCAGACATTCTGAACAATCAACGAAAAACATGGAAACTGTCTCACACATCTAAGTTTGAGGGTAAAAATAAGTCGTGAACTCAATATCCACCAGCCCTGTATGCTTTCTCCTCGGCTGTATTGTTTAGGTTAGGTTTTCCTTTCTTCAGTATGAGCCCAGCTTGAGGGGTCAACCTCTAGCTTGATGGCTCTTTTTCAGCGGGTGTGCAAACACAGGTTAATTCAAATCTGCCACCCCCAGTGTATGTCTAGCACTTATGAGAACACTAATTAAACCTAAAAAATCAGGTGTCATCCCCAGTGCCACCAGCCTAGTACCACCAAACCACGATGTAGCCCACCTAAGCAGTGATTAGGCACCAGTGGATGTATATCTAGCACTTATGAGAATACTAATTAAACCTACAAAATCAGGTGTCATCCCCGGTGACCATAGAGTTGATGTCAATATCTAAGTGGACCTAATTCAACTCGTTTTAACACCAAGCTAGATAGATACCATGTGGTTTCCAACCAATCTAGGCCTAAGGGTACCTAACAACTGAAATGCCATTATTCAGCCATCCGAAAAGGAACATCATCAGAAACGTTAAATTTGTTTCCATTTCCCCTTATGATGTATTGATCCATAGGTTTGCAAAGGGGTGTGAAATGCAACTTCCACATGGCCATTTAGTTGAACTACAAGGCCACAGCTCACTATCAAGGATCGAGGCGTTGGCGCTGGCGACAAGGCTGAAGAGGATTTTTCTTACTAGTGCCTAATTCGTGGACAGAGGGAGATCGACATGAATTGGATCTGCAGCCACCATCCTACTGAAATCGAGGCGCAAGAAGCTGGAAATGGCTTCAACACTCAGCAGTGTCTTTTTCAGTATCCAGGGTTGTAGAAACCCTGAAGCCTTGCTTGGTACCGTTGTCTGTAAAACTGCTTAAACTTATGTGTAGGTGCCTAAAATTAGTGCTAGCTGGTCTGTAAACGCTCTTTTTACCACTTGGTCCTGATTCCTGAATGCAATGCTAACGGACCAAGTTTGCCCCTATGGAACTCTAAAACCCCAGCCGCCCAGTAGCTTCCAATTACGAGGATCCAATAACGAATTCGCACCAGTCTTACAGAAGTTAAGCATCGCCAATTTTCACATCCATACAGCATCAGAACGAGGAAGGGGGCGGAGACAAGGATGGAGCAAGAATTACCGACCCGGTCGCCAATGTTGCAGGAGTCTTCCTCGTCGTGCGCCATGAACTTGGAGGTGCGCTTGACGTAGCGGTTGTACATCTTGTGGTGGAAGAGGCGGTCCACCGCAACCACCACCGACTTCTGCATCTTGTTCGACACCACGATCCCCACGACCGGCTTCATCTCCGCTCCCCGGTGAGAGTGACTCTCTTCCCCTCTGCGACGGGCCGAATACCCCCGCGGAGGCTAAACTAAAGGCGGGGGCAGAGGCGGCGGCGCTTCCCCGGCGGCGACGGGAGAAAGGAAGGGGACTCAGCTCAGCGGCGCAAGGGTTTTTCAGGTGGGCCCTTAGTTGGCCAGCAGCAGGCGGGTATTTGCTCCTCCGAGCAGAGTGTTTAGCAGGCCGGCCCACTTCAAAGTAGAACGAATCGCGCGACCGGGCCACTTCAAAGCTGAACTGCCGAACGAAAGTAATGTTTGCAACTTTGCATGGAGAGGCGTATATTTTTTTTTTTTTTTGTAAACTATGTTATCTGTATATCATATATTGAAAAATTAAGATAATATTAAATTAAAACTAGATTTTAGGGAAATCAAACTAAAACTAGATGGCCATTTAATAAAAATTGTCACAAAACAATGTGCATTGGTGTCACAACCCGCTTTTCCTGGCCAACACGAGGGGAAGACGGCGGAGATGACGAGGCGCTCAAGAGCTCGGGCGCGCGATGGCACGGCGGCGCTTGGCGACGCGACGCTGCTGCGGTGCTGCGGGCGGCGGCGCTGTAGCGGGCGGCGCAGGGCACGAGGCGGCGGCGGCGCTAGAGCTAGAGAGGCAAGGTAAAACCTAATTATTTTCTTTTCTTGATTGTTTCACGATAGTTGCCCCCATATTTATATGAGGGGTTTACAATTGCTAACGGTCATGCCCATTAGTCTTTTCTAACTATCTTTAATTTAATCTAATAATTATAATAATAAAGCTAAATAATAATTAAATATTCACCACTCCGCTTATCTCGCGACTTCACCGACCGAAGTCCGACATCTCTCTCCGCTTCGAGATTCAGCTCGCCCTCGAAATGGAAGTCCGGATAGATTTTGTTGAATAATTCAAATCTTCCCATGAAGCATCTGCAGCAGGTTTGTTCTTCCATTTGATGAGCACTTGAAGCTGACCGGCGGACTCTTGTTTTGAGCATTAATTCGGGTTCGGGGACCGTGCCATCGTGAATCCGAGGTAATTCCTAAATATTCGTAGGTATCTCCCCACGGTGTGGTTTGAGCATGCCGACATGAAAGGCATTTTGTATACGGGTTCCGTGTGGCATTCAATGCATATGTTACTTGGTATAATGATCTTGCCGATCTTTGAAGGGTCCAAAATATTTAGGAGAGAGCTTGCCTTTGTGTAAATCGATATTGTTGCCACGTAACGGGACAAAAGTTTGAGCCAAACATAATCACCCACTTGAAATTCTCTCGTACGTATGTTTTAGCATCAAAATATTTACGGTAATAATTTGAGACAACTACAAACGAACCTTTGTCCGATTGAGAAAAATATCCCGCTGAGTTAGTAAATCATTCACGGCCGTAATGTTGTTTCACCCGATGATAACCACGAATAGTAGGGGGTCACGCCCATACACAAGTTTGAATGGCGTTGTTTTGATCGATGCATGATATGAAGTATTATAGCAATATTCAGCCCAAGGTAACCATCTTACCAAATCCTTTGGTTTGTCACCATCAAGCGGCCTTGAGATACATCGTAATAATTTTATTGACGACCTCGGCCGCCATCTGCTTGAGGATGATAAGCCGATATTGGTGACAAAATAATGTTGGATAGACGGAAAATTTCTTGCCAAAATTGACTCATGAAGATGACATCCCTGTCACTAATTAACCACTGATCTTGGCAAGCCATGTAGTCTAACAATCGCTGAGAAAAATTTCTGAGCTACCGGGTTGTTGTATACGGATGAGAAAGGGGTATAAAGTGAGCATACTTGGATAGACGATCAACCACCGTTAAGATTACCGATTTAGATCCAACTTTCGTAAGAGCTTCAATGAAATCCATTGAGATATCCTCCCGATCCGCTTTCGAATTGGTAAAGGCCGAAGAAGCCCACCGGATGAAGGTGTTCGCTTTTGTTGCGTTGGCAAACCAAACAATTATTCACAAAATCAGTGACAATGCGTTTATCATGTTTGACAAAAAGGTCCGACGGAATCGATGCAATGTTTTCTCAGATACCCTCATGTCTTTGAATCATGAATTGCATGGAGAATAGTCAAGATGTTTGGACGATTTGGAAAGCCATACTTTTTTTGTTGAATAAGATCAATCCATTGCGAACTTCCCATGCGAGTCCTTACCGTTGATTATAGAATCAATAAGGCCTATAGATTCATCACTGAATGCAATTTCCTCCCGTAGCTGATCAAATAACCCTAATTGAATCTTTGAAATAGCCATGAGGGAAGATTCATCTCGTGTTACGACGAGATAATGCGTCGGCTACCACATTTGATTTACCCGGCTTGTACTCCACAAGAAAATCATAGCCAAGTAATTCGCTAACCCATTGATGCTTTGGAACCGTGGATAAGCGTTGATCTAAAATGTACTTAAGATCGTAATGATCTCGACCTTATAATAAAATGGGCGGCCCCAAAGATATGGTCGCCAATGCTTGACTTCTTTGTTACCAGTCCTATGAGTTCTCTTTCATAAGCGGCTAACTTTTTGTACTTATCGGGCATACGTTTGCTAAAGTAAGCAATTGGACCATTACCCCGATGTAAAACAAAGACCCACACCCGCACCAGACGCATCACATTCCACCACAAATGATTTATTAAAGTCCGGGAGTTAGAGAGAACCTGTCTGCGATGATAAAGTCCTCTTAAGGTGCTCAAAAGTCATTTGTTGCCAAGGGTGTCCAACGTAATGAGTCCTTCTTAAGAAGATCATCCAAGGGACGTGCAATTGTACCATAATCCATTATAAACTTTCAGACGTAAACCCCGAGTCCCGAAAAGCCTCGCAATTCACGCGGAGAGTTGTGGGGAGCGGCCAAGTGGTGACGGCCTCAATTTTCTCCTCCGGTCAATGGCCACTCCAAAGATCCGATATAATATGTCCCAAATAACCCAATTGTGATTGACCAAAGAGGCATTTAGATTTCTTTAAAGAAGATATTATGAGATGCTAGTACCTTGAAAACCTCTTCCACATGGTGGAGATGCTCGCACCCGGATTTGCTAAATATCGGGGATATCATCAAAGAAAACCAAAGACAAACTTACGCAGAAACGGTCCCAATATATCATTCATCAAAGCTTGAAAAGTTGAAGGTGCATTGCATAATCCAAATGACATGACCAAAAACTCAAAGTGTCCATGATGTGTCCTGAAAAGCTCGCTTTTCGATGTCCCGGAGGATGCATACGCACTGTGATAGCCCCGAGCGAAGATCTAATTTGGTGAAGAATTTTGCACCTTCTAGTTCATCCAAAGAATTCGGCAATAACCGTATTGGAAATTTGTCTTTCAAGGTATTACTATTGAGCTCCCGATAATCAACACAAAAACATCAAGTCCGATCATGTTTTTTTTGACAAGAAGGACAGTGATGAGAATGGCGAAGTGTTATACCGGATGATACCTTGATGAAGCATGTCTCGCACATTGTCGCTCCGGTTCATTTTTCTCATCTCGAGGGTAACGATAGAGGGCGAACGATGCCGGGCCGAGTGGGATCCTTAAGATGAATTCTATGATCATAACGCCGTTGAGGTGGAAGCCCGAAGGCTCTCTCAAAGTTGTTGAAATTTGCATAACAGAGGATCCATTGGCACTTCAGAGAAAGTATATGAATACCCGGTTGAGAATCGTCTCTTTAGAGAGGCTATGTCATGTGATCACCGTCCTTTCCGCCTTAACTTTATAATAAGTTTATTCAAATTCCATACAATATTTCCTAAAGAACTCAAATTCGATCCACACCCAAAACAACATCATAGCCTCCTAATTTGATGTTTGAAGAAATCTGCTTTGAAGCTTTCAAGAGCAATAGAAAATTCAATATTATCGCACCATCCCACATTTGTTATGTGTTGTCCATTGGCGACGGCAACTTTGAGCGGACGGTGTAAAGAAGAACTTTGGAGGCCCCCTGTTTCATAGCCAAATCGTAATCCGAAAAATTGTGTGTTGAACTGCAATCCAAAAGAGCCAATAAATTGGTGCCATTTATATTGATAATTAATTGCATGGTAGGACAAGTGGATATGCCGCTTAAGCCATGAACTGATATTTGAATATCTGAATATCCTCTTGTGCGCACCTTTGAGTTCTCGTCGACGGAAGCTGTATAGAGACGCCTAGCAAGTGCTATGGCTGTCTCAATATCGTGGTTGATGTAGTTGGACGCCGATCCAATCGAGGTGCTAACCCAAAGAATATAAAGCATAGCTTGCTGTTTTGGGGAGAGGTGTTGTACCTTATTCAGCGTTGCCGTGAACGTATTAGTGTACCGCCCAAATCTCCCGTCCGGGCGTGATGCCGCCGGATCACCAAGATGATTGTGTAGTGGAGTTCCAAAACGTCCCGGTAATAGCCGCAGTAAATTACGGCCAAGTTGGTTGACCCACTTCGTTTTCCCAACGAATAAACCAAGATAATGCGTTCCCTTGGAGATGGAACGGCTTAGCCGCATCCGATCGGTATTAATAATTCCTTGAGCGAGAAAAAATTTATCGCGACTTGTACGTACCAATGAGAAGGGTCACCCTTGCCATCATACTCCGGAAAAATAATTTAATATTATTACCGGTACGTCTGGGATTTTCGGCAAGAATTTAGGTGGAAGTTCGGAGTAATTTTTGGGGAATTTCGTATCAAATTCGAGATGAAAATTCGAATCGTCCACGGGCCGTGGGACCGAGGAATCGAGGGTGCGGGCGGATGGAGGGCTCATCTCGTGTCTGGTCAAGAAGAGAGCTTGGAGGGCGGGATGTACTTAGCCGATGATGGGGCTGAATTAGCCTCCATGGCTGCGATGTACTCGCCGATAATCCCGTTGACGTTAGCCGTGATGGATTGTCCTGTGGTACTGTGCCATTGGATCGACCGGTCTCCGGATACCAATTTGTCACAACCCGCTTTCCCTGGCCAACGCGAGGGGAAGACGAAGGAGATGACGAGGCGTTCAAGAGCTCGGCGGCGGCGATGGCACGGCGGCGCTGGCGCACGCTGCCAATGCGAGGGCGCGGCGGCGGCGCGCGCGCTGCCGCGGCGCGGCGGCGGCGGGCGGCCAGGCAGCGCCGCAGCACGCGGCGGCGGCGGCGGCGAGCTAGAGAGGCAAGGTGAAAACCTAATTATTTTTCTTCTTGATTGTCTCACGATAGTTGCCCCCATATTTTTTTTTTTTTTTTTTTTTTGAGAATGACACAGCATAACGCAGACGCCACAACACGCACGCACACTCACCCCTATGAACACACGTCACGCAAACCCATATTTATATGAGGGGTTTACAATTGCTAACGGGTCGGGCCCATTAATCTTTTCGACTATCTTTAATTTAATCTAATAATTATAATAATAAAGCTAAATAATAATTAAATATTCAGCCACTCCGCTTATCTCGGGCGACTCATGACCGAGTCGACAATTGGTAAGGTAGCCCAATTAAAAAAAGATAAAAGGATGAGGCCCACTATCTTAGTTTACTTTGCCGCCATACGGGCCTGGAATTTGTTGGCGTCTTGCTTATTCTTGGCTGACTTAACCTATAATGCATGAAAAAAAATTAGAGAGAAATTTTGAAAATTTACTAATGGAAATTGATTTTAAATAAAGATAATGATTTGCAATGATGAGTTATAAACTCTTGCTTTATCAGTTAATATACACATCGTTCTATTCTGAGGTATTGAAGATGTGGTTCACCGTAATATAAGAATAAAGTGCAACAAACAATAGAGATTCTGTTTTGTAGGTTCTAAGCTTCTACTCCTTCAATCCCTTTGAAAGTATCACTTTTTTCCATACCATTTTGTTTGAACAGTCGTCTTATTCAAATTTTTTGTATAAATATTATTTCTTTTATTATTACTTATTTTGTCATTAGAGATACTTTAATGATTATTAATTTAATTTATTATTTGTAAAAAATTTTTGAATAAGACGAATGGTCAAACTCGGTAGCCAAAAGTCAAAAAACGACATTTTTATGAGGATAACGGAGGTAGTATGCGAGTTAGGATGCTAGAGCAATATATAAATGGTCACCGTGGTGGTCCCTCCACCATCTAAGTGGTTCTCTATCCGAGAATACTAGAAGATAGGGTTTAAAAACGACGGTGACCGAAAACCATAAAATATTTTTTTAAGAATAAGTTATGAAATGTTTATGGATGATAGAATTTTTGAACATTTATCGAAAAAGTTGCAAATTAGGTTTTTTGGCTTTGTTTGTTTAATTAGGTACTGTGACCTGAGTTTACGCTGCTACTTTCGCTCGTTGCATGAAAACTTACACCCAAATGACAAATACTAGTGTCTTTTTTTTTTTCACTTGTCTGCTCCAGCAAAGCCAAACCCAACCCCGAAGCACGAACCGGCGAAATCTTTGGAGATACACGGATTCACCTCTACGTACAGCTAGACCACGTTCGGCCGGGTCTTTGGAGAGATGGCCAACGGTCTCCTCCGCCGGCCCAGCTGCCGAGCACCGAACACATCTCACGCCCGTCCGGTTAGGTCAGACTCGAACCCGCCGGCGGCGCCCAAACAAGCTACCCACGCGCCACGCCACAAAAGGTGTGTTTAGTTGCATAAAAAATTTGGTCATATGGCTACATTGGGCCACCTTTGGCTGTTTGGTTGCCAAATGGCCCATTGTTTCGGGCCGGACCTAGCCATCCGTATCCGAAAAGATTGAAGGTTGGTGATTCATTCCCGGCCGGCTCCTAGATAAGGGCGAAGTGCTAGGCCCGCTTCTCACCCTCCGCGCCCCTAAATACCTCGCGTGTCATTTTAATATATAATCGCGCCGGCCACAAATTCTCACGGCGAAAGGCATCCAGAAACGGCGCCGTTTATTTTTAATTTTATGAGGCAGCGAGACAGCCAGAGATGTTATACCCCATAATGTCGGCGAGATGCGGTGGTCCCTCCACCATCTCGGTAGTTCCATGCCCCGGCAGAATATAGGGTGTTTATAAAGAGATGGGGAACGAAAGCCGTGGTCGCCGACGGTGGTCGAAATGCCACTAGAATTTTTTGAAATTTATAGACGAATGCGGAAATCAGGTTATTTGTCGTCGGCCGAGGACGATGGTGGACTTTTTGGAGACGCTTAGGGCGACGATGTCGTGGTGCGCAAGACGCGGTCCACGGCGGCGCCGGGCGGCGACGCCGTGCCCTCCATGCGTTACGCCGTGGATGAGCCCTCGCCCAAATGGGTATATTGCTTCGGGGCTAAGAGAGGGCGCCGCCATAGGGCCGCCGGCAAGGTCACTGGTGTAGGTCAAGCCCGGGGAGCGCAAATCCGAACCCCGGGCGGGCAAGAACCGGCGAAAACCGTGCGCGAATTTTGACTGGAAGAGAGAATGGGAAACGGTGTATGACACGCGCTAGATCCACCATGTGGTAAGTTCACCAAACTAGAGAAGAGGTGACCCTATTCAAAGAAACCAACCGCCAAACACCCAATCTCTAGGCCGAGCAGATAGGTCACCAAAATCAAAAAAGAACCAAACCCGTGGAGATTGGCTTTGATTGATCTGCCGGCGGCGCCCAAACAGCCGGGCCACATTGGGCGCATCGCAACCAAACACACCCCCGAGAGATCGTCGGGTCTCGGGTCTCGTCTCGATCGTCTGCATGGAATGGAAGCTAGGCAATCCATGCAACACGCGAGGGATCATGGCACGCCGGCCAAGTACGCGCACGTCCAACACTGGCGCGCTTCACGTCGAACACACAGCATGATTCCATCCCGCGGGCGGGCGGCCATGATTCGCCTCCTTTTTCCCCGTCCGGAGCCGGCAGCGCCCGTGCCGCGCCGGTGCCCCCGCCCTCAGGCTTGCCCGAAAAAGAGGTGGGCGGCAATGAGTGTGTGCGACCGGGCCGGCCGGGGATCGACGACGCGAACGAGCTTGGCAATGCCAACTGGCATGGCGAGCGCACTGAGCTTAGCAGCAGCAGGCAGTACCCACCCGCGGGCCGCCGCAGAGAGCAGTCCCCAGCCAGCAGCAGTCTGCACTCGGCTCAGTGTGGCAGGTGCCTGTGCGCCTTCGACCTCTTCTTTTCGCCACATCACGGCTCAGTGTCCTTCTTGTCTCCCTTTTATCTTTTGTATATCTTGTTTTTTTGCTTCAAAAAAATTGTCTTTTCTATCTGTGCACTCCTTTGCTTTTCTCTCTCATCTTTCCCTCAATCTCTTTTTCTCCCTCGTCATCTTTTGTTTGCTCGCTTTGTCAGGAGGACCCAGAAAGCGACCGCCGCCGTACAAATTGTGTGCAGAAACAGAGGAGAAGGGCATTCTGGGCTCTGATCAACGAAATGCGTTCCCATGGCGCCGACGCCCGAGGACGCCGCCTAGCAAGGCATCAACCAACGGTGCTAAAATTTGCCATGTCTGCGAGCGGCAACGTGCACTGCGATCACCACTGCAGGACGCGGGTGCTCAGAGGCTCACCGTGCCGATCTGTCTTTTGACCCGTTCCTTCACGCGAGTACGCGACCGAGTCACCTATCGCTTGCACGCGGGCCCAGGATATCTTTTTAGAGCCCCCACATGGCAGTCGCCGACGCCTTCTCTTGCAGGGGCCGGGGGACCCTGTTGTTCTCTGACGCCCGGCGCGAAGCAATCAACACCATGCTGCTGATTCCGAATTCCGTTGGGCAGTTGCAATTGCCTGCAGAAACTTGCAGTTGGCCTCCCTCCCTCTACCAGAACTACCACCACCACAGGGGAGAAATGATCAGTGCATCGATCCTTCCTTGGGAGCAGAGGAAAAATTGGCGTAGTAGTACTTGTCGTCGTCTTCACGGCGGTTTGTTGCGTGTTTTGATTGGATGGGACCTCAAACTTGTTCAGTGACAGCTTCTTCTTCTTCTGACTAATAACTCGCTGATGACATGATAGTTCTTCAGCTCCACGGCCTTCTACGTGCCAGCCACTACCTGGCGTAGTAGTTGCTCCCTGCTAAGATCCAAACTCTTCAATCATTATCATCAGTAGTCGACTCTTGGCGTTTCTCTCACTCGAGTCCAATAGGAATTAGTAGTAGGTAGCAACAGTTTGGTTTGTTTAGTTGGACTTGGAGCAGATCGATCAGACTGTACTTTGACACTTTGAGAGACAAGGATATTCTCTGCACGGCTCCCGGAGACAATTACAGTAGATACTTATTATATACTCCTGTAAATTAACCGACAATCGGATCTAAACTTTTTCTGTCATTTGGAGATTAATTAGCAGCAGTACGGGGCACGAACAGTGAACCTGACCTGAACGGATATTATCCCCACTTTGACAGCGATCATCAGCATGGGCTAAACTAAACTGCCATCATCATGCCCACCACTCCACCAGGCTCTTCTGACTCGCCGCGCTACTACCGGCCTTGTTTAGATTCTAAAATTTCTAACCAGCTTTCTCTCCATCACATCCATTAAATACACCAAAAGACATATGTTTAGAGTATTCAATGTAGGTAAAAAAATAACTAATTACACGGGCTTAGATGCTTGCGAACGATTCTTTTAAGCCTAATTACTCCATGGTAGGATGATATTTACCGGGTCCGTCTTCTGATTAATGCGATGTGACGAGTTACAAATTCTTTTAAGACTCCATGCGGCACCAAGAAAAAGAAAGCCGGGCTTTGCTCAAAACGGGCGCACACTGCACGCCGGGTCCCGCATCATCATCAGGTTCCATTGGCATCCATGTGGCCATGAGACCCATGATCGTTTCTCTCTCTGTCACTGTCACCCAAAGATGCCATGCCATGCCATGGCAATGGCTGGCTGAGTGGGCATGCAGAGCAGAGCGAGCAGTAGACCACCACACCACCCCGGCAGCAGCAGCAGCATCGGCATCACATCCATCGCCTTCGCTCTCATCCCCATTTCCCTTCCTGCCGCCTTGCATGACACGAGAAAAAGCAAAGCCAAAAGCCACTCCACTCCACTCTATGCCCTGCGCTGCGTCCTCTCCTGCCCGCCCACCTCTCGCTTTTCTTGGGGCGCCGGCCTCCGCCTCTCCCACCGCCCATCATTCCGGCATTCCCCTTCTTCCCCGAGCCACAGCTGCGCTTCCGATGGCTTCCAGCGGCCTCCTCAATCACCCCACCGCCGCCTTCCTCCTCCTCGTCGTCCTCCAACTCATCTCCTCCGCGCCGCTCTTCGCCCTCGCCGCCGAGCCCCTCAACCCCGAAGGTAAGTAACGCCCGCCGGCCGTGCGGCTCGAAAGATCGGCTGCAAACACACGCGGTGCACCACCATTCTGGTTTCTGATTCGAGCGTCGCGCGCTCTGCGTGCAGTGCAGGCGCTGATCGCCATCAGGCAGGGGCTGGTGGACCCGCACGGCGTGCTC
Source organism: Hyparrhenia diplandra (assembly GCA_015847255.1). Classification (NCBI taxonomy): domain Eukaryota; kingdom Viridiplantae; phylum Streptophyta; class Magnoliopsida; order Poales; family Poaceae; genus Hyparrhenia; species Hyparrhenia diplandra. The sequence goes on along the minus strand of JADLZK010006949.1, from coordinate 44,844 downwards.
AGGAGCTGGGACCAGGACTCCGTCGACCCCTGCAGCTGGGCCATGATCACCTGCTCCGCGCAGAACCTCGTCATCGGCCTGTAAGTCACATCGATCTCCAGTTCTAGACGAGCCGTACGAAGAAACTGGTAATAATGGCCTCGCCGTCGCCGTCGACGGCGAGCTCCAGTAATGACGAGTTGACGACTAACAACACCACATGGCCACACTTTCGCGTTTCAGGGGCGTGCCGAGCCAGGGCCTGTCGGGGACTCTGTCCGGGAGGATCGCCAACCTCACACATCTCGAGCAAGTGTAAGCCATCCAAAGATCGACTTCATCCCTCCGTCGGTATCATCTTGTGTTCTTGCCGATGCTGACGACGATGCTGCTGCCCGTTTCAATCGCGACTCGTTTTCAGGCTGCTGCAGAACAACAACATCACGGGGCGGCTGCCACCGGAGCTGGGCGCGCTGCCGCGGCTGCAGACGCTGGACCTCTCCAACAACCGCTTCTCCGGCCGCGTGCCCGACACGCTGGGTCGCATCACAACCCTCCGATACCTGTGAGTCTCTCATCTCCTCTCTCTCGTCTCAGGATTCATCAGGAAAACAAAACCCATCCATGATCAAGTAGCTGTCGTTCGTCGATCTCGGCTGGCTGTGGTTGCTCATCACCGCCGTGTCTGCTTCCTTCTGTTCTTGCCGCAGGAGGCTAAACAACAACAGCTTGTCCGGACCGTTCCCCGCGTCGCTGGCCAAGATCCCGCAGCTCTCCTTCCTGTACGTACGCGTCTTGGTTCCTTTTGCGCTTTAAATCGAACGAACCAATTCAATCCGTGACTCGATGTGGTTGCCTGGCCGTGGCCGGTGTCTCTTGTGTTCACCCAGGGACTTGTCCTTCAACAACCTCACTGGACCCGTTCCGCTCTTCCCGACAAGGACTTTCAAGTAAGTGTGCTTATTAGTACTGCCCGTCCACGTACACGATGATCCATCGATCCTCTTATCCTAATGGACACTGTCACTTTTGCTTTTTCAAAAGCAGCTCGAGCTAGCTGAATGATGATTGATAGTAGTAGTAGTGTTAGCATCGGATCTACTAATGCCAGAGTCAGGGGTGTTTGTTGATTGATTGTTTAATGTTGGTGGCGTGCAGCATCGTGGGCAACCCGATGATTTGCGGGAGCAAAGCTAACGCCGGCGCAGGGGAGTGCGCCGCCGCGGTGCCGCCGGCCACCGTACCCTTCCCGCTGGAATCCACTCCGGGCGGCAGCAGTGACAGTGAGCACTCACTTTTGGCTCTTCTTCTCTCCACTGTTCCTCCTCCATGCTTTTATTTTAGCGCTGTTCTTTCTTTCTCGGAGTGCGTGGCGTGGCATGCATGAGTCGCTGCCGCTGTGCCCTTCTGTGGTCGTGGCTCGATCTTGCCTCGCCGTGTCGCGGTCGAGTGGGGAGGGGCAGGGGGACACGGTGCTGCCGCCTGAGTACACTGCCGGAATGGGGGCGCCGTCGGCCGTCGCTTGCGGCGTGCGCGCCACGGGACTCTGGACTGCCTGCCCGTAGCCCTAGGCTGTATGTAGCTGGTGGCGCGGTCTGGCCTGAATCATCACCTGCGCCTGGGGGGATCAGCGTTTGGCTTGTGCTGTGCGTGCAGGGACGACGACAGCGGCCGGCAGGTCAAAGGCTGGCGCGGCGCGGCTGCCCATCGGCGTCGGGACAAGCCTGGGCGCGCCTCCTCCCTTGTGCTCTTCGCCGTGTCCTGCTTCCTCTGGCGCCGAAAGCGCCGCCACACCGGGGGACCCTCCTCCGTTCTCGGCATCCACGGTACGTACGTGCATCGGCAGCTAGCCGGCAGCCAGCCGGCAGGCGGTCGGCGGCAGCAGCGCCACGTCCCCGTCACCAACAAACGTCCATACTATTGCTGACAACAACCTAACATTCCTGGATTGTTCTCGCAGAGCGTGGCGGGTGCGACCTGGAGGACGGCGGCGGCGGCGTGGTGGCGCGGCTGGGGAACGTGCGCCAGTTCGGGCTGCGCGAGCTGCAGGCGGCCACGGACGGGTTCAGCGCCAAGAACATCCTGGGCAAAGGCGGGTTCGGCAACGTGTACCGCGGCCGTCTCGCCGACGGCACCACGGTGGCCGTGAAGCGTCTCAAGGACCCCAGCGCGTCCGGCGAGGCCCAGTTCCGCACCGAGGTGGAGATGATCAGCCTCGCCGTCCACCGCCACCTCCTCCGCCTCCTCGGCTTCTGCGCCGCCTCCGGTGAACGCCTCCTCGTCTACCCCTACATGCCCAACGGCAGCGTCGCGTCGCGCCTGCGAGGTACGTTACGTGCCACTCGTACTCCTCATGACTCTCCTCAGTTCATGGCCGGTGCACCGTGGAGAAGGGAGTGGGACCCCAGCTCTGGTCCCACCAGGGCGGGTCCCACGCAGGGAAGTCATGCATGGTCATGCATGGTTCACAGCACCAGCAGCAGTCAGGCGTGGTCGCGTCCCCTGTAGTACTTGGCGTTGCCGTAGCATGGGGACCATGACCATGCCATGCATGGAGCCTGCGCCGGGGCAGGGCAGAGGGTCCCCGGAGACCACAGGCAGGCAGGCCAGACACCACCACCGCACTCGCGATTTGTCCGCATCCCTGAGCCGCCGGGCCGGCGACGGACATGGCAATCGCTGCTCGCCATCCCTGCGGTGCAGCGACAGTTCGACACGAAGCACAAGCCACGGAGCGTATCTCTGCGCGTACCCGGGAGCAGGCTACCAGCCGCTGCTCGGCTCGGCTAGCAGAAGCAGAGGACTACTAGTACCCGGCACCACGACGCGAGCCACGAGACGGTACGACGAGGCAGAGGCTGTGGCGCTGGCCGGCCGGCCGCGGCTGTGCTGCGGCCAGCCAGAGCGTGTATTTATCGCCGTGTAGCAGCAGCAGCTGCCATGGCTGGCGTCATGCACGTATAAATGGCCAAAGCACGCAAAATACCACGGCACGCACGCGCCTGGTCGGACGGACGCCTCGGATCGTGGCTGCCGGACGGCCAGCCCCGCACCGTATCTGCCAGTGGCCGGCCGCCGCGTCTGCCGAGGCCGGCCGGGGCGCTGTAATTTGGCCGCCGTCGCTCGCTCCCACGAGCCTGGCATGGCATGGGCGCTCGCTAACGAGCGTTTCTTGATTTGCTTGCGCGCACGCGTGTTTGTCCTAAACTGGGAGCTGGCCTACCTGCCCTGCTGTGATCGATGATATGATGGGGCCGATCAGGGTTTTAAGACTAGAAGAACGCTCCTTGGTTCGGTTCCTTGGGTGGGGTGGGCTGGGGGGCTCGGACCTCGGTCCTCGGCCATGCCGGAGGCGTGGTGGTGGTCGTGGTCCCGTCCAGGTCTCCAGGACCAGGAAGGACCCCAGGAGGGAGAGAGAGGCGTGGTGGCCGCGCGCGCTCTGGAACAGTGGAAAAGCACACAGCACAGGGGCACAGGGCATGTCGGTTTCTTCTTTTGTTCCGGCAAGGGGACCTAGCTAGACAAGCTACCTATCCACAGTAGCTCGAACTACGAGCCCGTGTGCCCCCGGCCCGTCGTCTCGTCACTGTTCCGGCATGCCCACCCCCATGCCAAACAATCCGGAGCCGGAGCCACCATTGTTCAGCTACCCATCACTATCAGGCACCAGAGGCCGGCTAATCTCACCCCATGAGCCTATGATATGCAGGGAAGCCGGCGCTGGACTGGGCGACGCGGAAGCGGATCGCGGTGGGCACGGCGCGAGGGCTGCTGTACCTGCACGAGCAGTGCGACCCCAAGATCATCCACCGGGACGTGAAGGCGGCCAACGTGCTGCTGGACGAGCACCACGAGGCCGTGGTGGGGGACTTCGGCCTCGCCAAGCTGCTGGACCACGGCGACTCGCACGTCACCACGGCGGTCAGGGGCACCGTGGGGCACATCGCGCCCGAGTACCTCTCCACGGGGCAGTCGTCGGAGAAGACGGACGTGTTCGGCTTCGGGATCCTCCTCCTCGAGCTCGTCACGGGACAGCGAGCGCTCCAGCTTGGTAAGGCGTCCGGCGCCGCCATGCAGCACACCCACAAGGGCGGCGTCATGCTGGATTGGGTACGTATATATATGTCGTTTTCGATAAAATTGAAGGTTTATTGGCGATATATGTGTTTAGTAAAGGTTCATTGTTCATCACGAATGATGCTGCACGGCACGGTCATGTGCATTCATTCATTAGCAAGTACGTACTAGGAATCTGAGAATCTGATGCGGCCACAGGATGTCGTTTCAGCTCGACCTGAATTGCAATAACTGAACCCAACTCTTGTCTTAGCTATGGTCCCATACATACGTGTACCTCCTCTGTTGTTGCGTGTAGGAAGAAAATGACAAGTACCAAGCTTGACATACTAGCAATAAACCATGCTTACTCAGGTCCTGAGCTACATTTGATACGGCCTGCATGTATGCTCATCACCACTAGGCACTCTTCCTGTAAAATTGTGCATGGTACTTAGCTTGAAAACTTGAATTAAGATTGCTGTACAACTGAATATTGCTGATTCTTTTCTTTCTTAGATTAACCCTTTATTTGATTGCCCAAATTAAAGGTGAGGAAGGTGCATCAAGAGAAGATGCTTGACCTGCTGGTGGACCAGGACCTGGGCCCGCACTACGACAGGATCGAGGTGGCCGAGGTGGTGCAGGTGGCGCTGCTCTGCACGCAGTTCCAGCCGTCGCACCGGCCCAAGATGTCCGAGGTGGTCCGGATGCTGGAGGGCGACGGCCTGGCCGCCAAATGGGAGGCCACGAACCGGCCGGCAGCGGCAGCGGCCACGGGGCCGTGTTACGTCGACGCGCTCGGCTACGACCACCGCAACGACTCCAACGGCTCCGTCTTCTTCAACGACTTCCACGACAACGAGAGCAGCCTCAGCAGCGATGAAGCAAGGTCCATCGACATGGTGGAGGAGATGGAGCTGTCTGGACCAAGGTAGCATGCAGCACGCATTGATCAAAATCAAAATTCATAGGATCGGATCGGAGCGCTTGTTAAAAATTAATTACAGGTAGAGAGAGAGAGAAGAGAGGGTTTGGTTGGATTTGTTGCGAGCCAGTTTGGAATTAAAGGTAGTGCTAGCCAGGTGCTTTATTTAGGGGTTTAGAGTTCAGACCACAGTTGTGTAGTTTCTGATGGAGGGAGCTGTCCTTTTCCCTTGAAAAAAAGATGTAAAGAAAAAGGATGGCTTCTCTTTTGCTTCTTTTCACAGGCTTCTTTTTCTTTTGCTGTTGCTGCTGTTCTCCCTGCTGATCCAGTGACACGAGCACATGCAGCATTGCAGTCCAATCCTTTGGTATTCCGGTCCACTGGTCTAGGGCAACCTTTTGCAGCGCAAGCATGTACTGTAGGGTATGTGTTGCACATAGCGAGGCATGCAGTCATTTTGACTGCTTTTGTGACCTGTAAAGGTGACCAGCTGCTCAATTTCCCTTTGGTGACTTTGTGAAAGACTGATGGAACATGGATGGCTGCAGTCCGGATCAAAACTAACAAAAATGGGCTATTTCAAACAAAAACGCATCCAGCATTATCAGAGTTCCGTTGCAAGTAGCAAATCCATTGGAAAACAGAGTATAACAACGCTAAGTTTCCACGAAATGTCCAGGTTACCGCCACAAACCCAATGAATGCCAATAATCTGGATCCTACTCCTAGAACATGTGGCTCACTATACAGAGACTAGATCCAACAGAAGCAACACATTTTACTTGTACGTAGTTTTTGAGGAAAAAGACAGCTAAGCTGACAGCTAGTGTATTCCTCAGTACCTAACAATAGTACATAATACTGTGTATTTAGCATTTACAGAGTAAAGCCTGTACAGCCGAAACAACAGCAGATAACACCGACCAAAGCGACTTTATTTTTCTTCGTTCTACAACCTGATGAAAGATTGTGTTCAATAAATCCTCACTATACAGCCCATTTCTTGTTATTATTTCCCAATGTTTTGGTCCTTCCTGCCATGTAGTACTTCTGCATAAATCTTCCTAAATCTTTACATATCACAATTTCCCTTGGCAGTTAGGAGCCCCGCAGAAACATTCTTTCTCTGGACCGAAAAGAAGTGCTGAATCTACAAAAAACACGAATATTTTATACATAAAAGCAATATACGAACTCTCACTGGCAACTTGATTGAAGGCTGCTCATACAATTGTCCTCACTGGCAATTACTAATGACAGTGCATTCTCCCTCTTATGATACCTATACCTATTTGAAATTAATAGCTATACAGTCTATTTCCGTTGTCCTAAGTAATTATTACATATTTGTTGACTGAGGTTCTAGTTTCATTGTGAATTACCGACTTGAACAATATAGCATGACAAAAATATTTTTCTTTTTTTTTTTTTTTCGAAACCAGGCACTTTGGCCCGCTCTGCATTAAGAGAAAAGGAATGTATGTTTACAACCTTGCATGACGAAAATATAAAGGAACTAATGTTGTTGCGAAAAGATAAAAATCCGTCGCCAAGGTGTGAAATAATAAAAAAATATAAGGCAAAAATTTAAAAACAAAATCCCCTATGTGAAGAAAAACTAGTTACTATGTTACTCAGTTTTGGTGTTGGAAGAAACAAGGGCAACACTGAGGTTTATATTGAGAGTAAGTCTGAAGTACCTGTAGTTGTATGTCAAGGGCATTCCTGCTTTAATAGTCTGTGAAGCAAACACACCTAATCTTGTCTTGCCGTCAACTTGCCTGACAGGGAAAAAACTTGAATCAACCTGTACATTTTAAAGAAAAAGATAGTACTTCCTACCAATTTAATTTAATTAAAAAAAGAATCCGAACAAATTATTGAATCAGTTACAACACAAAGCCACCATCATATTAAATTGGGAAAGTACGTTCTTACCATTTCTCCAGCCGACAGTTCGGTTTGGCAACTGTGGTTAAAAAAGCGACAAGCATTTCCTTTGAGAGTTGCATCAATTACAAAGTCCTTGCCGACTTTACACATGTAAAAATTCTGATGTTTGCGCTGTCTCATATCCAGAAGCCTATCTTTTGCACATTGCATCATCTATAACTGAAGGGAGATGTTAAAAGGCAAAATATGAAAAATGATGTGCGCTTTAGAATATACAGTGAAATTTAAAAGGCAATATGATTTCAACACAAATCTAGCCTTATCATTAATACAATTAGTTTTCATTTAAACCAGCTTATTAAATCATACCACTTCAATTATGCATTTGTGGATAAGATAAGACCTAGCTTTTAATTCTAAGTTCTTAGCATATGAAAAAAAGTTCTTCATTCTAATAGCATCATGCTTAGGAAATGAAGAAATTTTCAATGTTTTACTACCTCCATTCCAAATTGTAGACATAGAGAACTGTGTACTCTGTACTCGAGAAAAAGCCAAACAATTTATAATTTTGGAAGGCATGGAGTACAACATTAAATAAAATATTTCAATAATCAGCATTGTATCATCCGAAATCCCAGGAGTCCCAAGTCAGACGAAAATAGCAAACAAATTGCAAGAGCCACATAAAAGAAAAACTGGGTATGTGATACAGTTTTGGTATTCTGGAAGGAACCTCAATACAGTTTATCCTGAAAAGCCATTCATAAGTCTGAAAGATAGTCACAGTATGCAAAAAAAAAAACACATCAGGGAAATAATTCATTAGATACTACATATACTAGCTTCCGTAACAGCTTAAGGCAAAGCTGAACTTCAACATGGTTGGTGTTAACTAAAATGATAAACCCAATTTTTTGGTGTACTTTACAATGTACTCCTCTTAAGAAGAAACAGTATTCAGTTTGAACAACCACCTACACTTCCCATATTTTCAAATTGAAATGCCTCATGTGAACAGAAAATAAGTAGAGTGCTGAATAAACTACATCATATATATTTAACAAAACAAAAACTCTGAAGAGCCCTAGTACCTTCTCCAACAAACTCTATCACAAAATCATCTTTCCCAATGCTTTCCACCGCAACAGCGCCCCATCCACATTGCTGTGTCTACAGAATTAGACCATCAGGTAGTTACTTGGTAGTACAAATAATTAGATGTGCAAAAAAAGGTCTAAAAAGGAAAACAGTAAAAAAGATCTAAATTGTTGGAGAACAGTAAAAAAAGAACAGCAGTTAAATAAAGGGATATTTGTGTTACTTTTTTGTTTTAACGAACAAGCACAGAGACAGTAAATTGAAAAGGAAGACACTTGTTCTCAAAGGGCTTAGCTTAGTGATATTCGTAGAATCCTTGCATTAAAAGTACAGTGTAAGTACTTTGCAAATATCACTAAGCCAAGCATTTTGAGAACACCAAGGCCTTACCTTAATGATCTCTATCTTTTTCTCTCTGCGAAATGGTTTGTTGGAGCACTTAACTGAGCAAGGACAATCCAAAGAGCAGCTGGACATTGAAGATCTGCAAAACAGCCTTAAATTTCTGTATAAAAATTCAGCATATCAAAGAAAATATTATATTTGCATTTATAATATCCAATGAACAGTTACAAGATAACACAACAGTCTGTAGATTACAAATACTCAAACGCACAACTGCACAAGAAGTGCAGCAATTGGAGTGTACAAATCCATTCATGCCCTCTAATGATATGTGTTTCATTTACAAAACTGATTCAGATTAGACTAACAAAACTTGGCACTACAGATAAAGAAAATGGAAAATAACCGACAATCTTGAGCACGAGAAATGGGACAAGTTGTGAGCACAAGAAATACCTGCAGGAACAACTACTTTTACAGGTTGAGTCGTGGTCACAGCTGATGCATCCACTTCCAATTGCATCACCGTCACTTTTCTTCTTGACAACATAAAGATCTTACTTCATTAAGGAAACATCAATTGCGTCTTTGTTCATTAAGGAAATGGCAATTACTGTTGTGTCAAGGTTACAACTAACAATTAACAAACATGAGACGCATATATTGTCGCAAATATTAAATTTACAGATAACAAAGGATACTGTCCTTAATATGTACATATGGAGGTGGTTCGCTTTCAGTTTCCAGATCCTGTTTATTAATAGGGTCAATACTGAACTCTCGGTCAATGCATGGGAGAGGTAAGCGCCGGAAGGCTTCCTGTACATTGATCAATTTCAGTAAGTCAATCAAACAATTTAAGATAAATAATGACCTGCAAAACATGAAAAGAGACTCCAAATGTTGTCTTGCTTTCCTTAAGATTTACTGCCAGATTGCTAAACAGTAAATATCCAATATTAAAATGCCGAGAGAAAAAACTGCAATCTCCATAGTAAATTCATTTTTGAAGTTTTCTTATAAGAATTACATTGACAAGTGAAGAAAACAAAAACAGAAGAACATAACACAATGACTGATTGACTATGCATCAATCAAACCTCATCTGAGCGACCAACATGCAAAAGAAGTTATTATTATTATAACTTGTAAAAACTGGAAAGGTTCTAATATGTTCAATAAGAATTTAACAAATGATACTAGTTATTGATCACCTTTATGTCATCTGTAGGTCCAGCATCCTGTAAGAATATATATATCATAATATCAGCAAAAGTACCAACAAACTAGTAGTGTCAAAGCTCACTGCAAAAGAAAGGTCTAACAAACATGCTTCTAACCTTGATAATACAACAAAGAAGGTTCCAATATATTGAGTACTTTGAAAATGCTAGTATGATGCAACACTTATAAATGTATTTTTTGGGAACCAGGTATGCAACTATCTTAGCCATTCAGAGTGCCTGAGATACATGCAAGGAATTGAAGAGGCACACCTCTGGAGCCTTGAAGGCATAGAGGTCTTGCCCACCGTTAATAATAGATAATAAACTGGTGAGTTTTTAACGCAATGGCAGGAGTTTTGTATTTCAATCAAATAAACTCTTGGATTTATTGGGTCAAGTTGTGGTTTAATGTAATAGGCGCATTTTCCGGTTTCTGTGCACGCATGTGACAATGATGGTGGGTGTGTTGTAATTTATTTTTATCTTCTTATTTATTTCTGGTTTCCGTGCACACGTGTGACAATGATGGTGGGTGTGTTGTAATTTACTTTTATCTTCTTATTAATGCAAGATAGGAAACTCTCCTTCCTATTGATGAAATAGGATTTTTTTTTTCAGAAAAAAAAAGAAGGAAAATGACTTGGTTAGAAGATGGGTGGTGGTGGTATGAGCTATCAGGTTTGAAAGTTCTGATCCATTTGATGGTTTTGCTAGTACAAGAACCGACATAACTTCATGGACAGGCTAAAGACATATCATGTCAACAGCTAATAACTTTCATCATCGAATATTTTAATAGTACAAGCGATTTTATGATTATGAACTCTCTAGCAAAGTGCAAAATTGTCTAACCCATGTTCTGGTACTGTAGCAACATGTATCTTCTCTTGAGGAATTATGGTTCAGCTGCCAAGCCTGCCAGATAGGGTTTATAGGTTTCTAGCTGACAAATCTTATTGGTATTGCACAGAGCTAAGATGTAGTTCTCATGCATCATATAGGAGTAACTGAACTGATAATTTCATTTGACGCAATAGCTGAACTGATAATAATAATGACTAAAGGTCTCGATAATTTCCTTGTGGACCATTCAATCTTTTTTTTTTTTTCATTTCACAGGCATTGAAGACGCTAACAAAATATATATATATATGAGTAACTGAAAAAAAGCAGAAAATAATGTGGATGCATCAACCTCACTTGTTGATGGCCAAATACTCCAACAAATCATTTTCCTTGAAAGATCTTCAGAATCAATCATCTTGCCCTTTAGTAAACATTCAGTACAAACAGGCATTGTGTGTTGTATGCGGTGTCTAGATGTCCTCCGTTTGCAGCAAAAACAAATCTATGCAGTTAAAATTTAGAAGATATACCATTGTTAGTTACATGAAAAATTATCTAGCACTTATATAAGAACAAAAAAAAAATCCCAATCAAATGCACAAATAGGTCCTGCCTGTTCGAGTGAGGAAAAAATAGGAATCCCTAGTATGTCATGGTATTGCTGACCTAAAAAATGGCCACTCACTGCCAATTTTCTGTAAAAACAGAAATGTAGTTTGCCTTACAGTATCTTTTTTGGACAAGACCACTGAATTAAAAAGGAAAGATAACTGTAGCAAGTTTTTTTCCATCACAGCACCTACCAACAACACTACTACTTTAAAAGTCAGCATAAGGTCAACAAAACATGATGCTGTTTGACCAGAAGAAAGCACAACTCAGTTATATATCCTGAATTCCTGACTACACTCATTAATAATAAAAAAAAAATGAAAACTGAAAGTCTATGAATGAAAGGAAATATATTAGACCTAAAACTTGGTTTCAGACAACTTACGTGCCGAGGGCAGCATCCATCAGTTTCTTCTGAACAAGCCTTGTGCAAAGTTACATCACAGTGATTAACTGAACATTTCATCCTTTCATCAGGCAGAATACTCTTTTGAGCAAATCAGGCACTCAACCTAAATCGGAAATACTTAGATTATTTTACAGTAAATGAGTAGAATATTAAAGCACGGTTTCTACCAATCAAGATTAGATCTGATACATAGGGCACCAGAGCAGTACTGTTTTAGCTGTGAAGGCATTTTTTCTCCAGAAGCCTTTCAAGTTTATTACTCTTGACATCTTTTCATTATTCTTTGACCAACCTTCTTTCTATCGCTCTTCCATTACTACAACTAATGCTATCTGACGGCCTCCTGCCAATCCTATCGTCCAGAGAACATTCCGAAGTCGTATATATCCTTAGGAAAACCAAGAAAAATCTGCCATGTTCAATGCAACCAAGTTTACTCAGTTTTTTTTTTTTTTTTTTTTTTGAATTTTCAAGTTTATTCAGGTTGTCTATAGACCAACACTCGTACCTGCTTAGAAACCACATTAATTTCTCATTCTATGTGGGTGACTCAGTGACTGGGTGTACTCTGAATATACAAATGTTAGCAAATGTATCTTATTTCTAATGAAATTCTCTGCTCTCCTCCTGTGGGAAACACTTGAATTCTACCCTGTCTCTGTGTTTTCCCTTATCCTTTCATCGATAGTATGTGGTCCCCTCAATCTTAATCAAACGAGCTTATAAGGAAATGAAATTGTCTGCCTTAGTACAATTGTGCTAAAAGGGTGGATTGTACTCCCAATTATATTCCTATTGTCATGCGGTGGTGCTCCTATAGAGATTTAGTCCTTACTCTGCTGATTTAATACTGTCGGACCATTTTGTTAATTCTCCAAGTCTAGTATATCTTCATTATCCGAATTCATGGATTTTCTTCCTCTATTGTGGAACTTATAAAGATGGTACAATATAAGTCTATTCTGGCACTCGATGACCTTTGTCCAATCCTCTGACCTTTTACATACTGGATACAAATTTTCCTTCCATCAGGCCATCATCCCCATTGTTTATCCCTTTCTATATAGAATAGGCAAACACCTAATAATGCAATTGTCAAATTCCTGGATGAACCATGTTGGTAATTGTCTATATCACAAGCCAACTATCTCTACATTGGTGCCATGAACAAGAACAATTTCAGTAAATGTTGGTCCATCTGTCAAGAAAAGAAAACATGATGCTTTATGGATAACACAAATTAATCAGTACTGTACAGTAATGCTACATTGCTCAATTCAACATCAATGAGATTCAAAACTCTTGATTCCTGAAACATTAAGAACGCTAATGCATATAATGCACCCGCTACCATTTTTGGTTTATCCTTGTCAAAACAGTTCAGTACAGTAGTATGGATGCTTAGATGAAATCAACTAGTATGTAGCTGCAAATGCAGACCCATTACACGGCAACACCCATTACACTGTATTGTACAAAATGTTTGCTAGGACCTAGTTTCATCAAGAACACTCTAGTTTCTTATATACCATGAAAGAACAGAGCAGAAGAAGCAGAATTCTCTGAATTCAAAAGGATTGCATAGATCCAAAGTGAAATGGAGGTATATTACTGAATAGTTGCAGCACTACTATATATTCTAGGACGTGTAAAACCAAAACAGCGATTTCTAGTACAAGCATCGACGAAATCAGGATGCGTTGCTTTGATTTGATTTATATTAAATCAGACGAGGTGTCACATTTTCATTTCATATCTTAGCAAGATAGTCAAGCCTGAATATATTGTAAGTACAAGTCAAGAAAAACGTCCCAGTCCCAACGCAGTCCCAACGCTTGAATGTAGAATTGGGCGAGCAAAGCTGATAATATCAACAGTTCAAGTGTTCAACACCCCAGTTTACCCAAAACCAAAATACAGGATTCCGTGACCAAATCAAAGCACCAGACCAGAAAGGAGTCGAATAGAGCGTTTATTTCAGGGCCAATTCGGACGCAACAACACCACAAGAGCCCAAAATTCACCTTGGGTACAAACCATAGTAGTAGAAAGTAAAGTACCGAATAGCGAGACTCGTTCAGCCATGTACGCACCTTCCTGGGGGCGCCTTTTCGGAGAAAGGGAAGGACGCAATCTTCCTCGGGGACACCCGACGCCGCCTTCTCCCTACCCCAATCCACCGCTTTCGCATCGATCGACTTGCGCGGGGTAGCCGTAGGGGACCTGCGACGCCTCCTTGGAGTGGATGAAGACGACGCCGAGGGGAGGCCGCGGACACGGAGTTGGACTCGGACCGAGCGGCGGGGAGTTACCGCACCGGCGGATGAAGAAGGCGCATCCACCTCGGCCGCTGGCGGTGGCGTAGACGCGCGCGAGGGTGGGGGCGGCTGAGAGACCCGATTCCGGATCCTGATCATGCTTGTGGACCGGAGTTGGGGCTTCGATGACGTCGAGGCGGTCTCCGAACACGGGGGCTGATCGGCCTGATCGTCGTCGTCCTGACGCGGGGAACGATCAGACGAGCGGAACGGCGCCGCTGCGCCGCGGGCGCGGCGGAGGTGGACGCCAAGGCGGCCTGAGGTGCCCCCATTTCCTCTGCGACGGCGATGGGGCGGTTAGGGCTTAGGGTTCCCTGCGCGGCGCGTGCGATTGGAAACTCCGAGCAGTTGTGCGGAGGGGAGCGCCGCGGAGAGAAGGAGGCGGGAAGAAGAAGAGCAAGGGAAATGCCGTTGCGGAACTTGCGGGGTTGGTCGGTTTCTTTGTTTATTGGGCTTATTTCGAGTCCATTTAGGGTGTATGTCGATGGGCTACAACTGGAAAGGCCCAATAAGGCATTGGCATTCTTCTTCTTCTTTAATAAGGCCTTTAGATGGCAGGCTAGACATAGGATAGGAATAGAAAAAGTACAAATTTGAGGTCCCAAAAAAAAACTCCATTGTCACCACATCACCCACCCACCCCCGCGGTACTCTCTCTCCGCCTGGCTCTCTCGCTCGCTCTCTCGGTGCTTTGGCCGGGCCACCACGCACTCGGTTCCGGGGAGTGGATGGCGTGCCCCCCCCCCCCCGGACAACGGCGATTCCATGACGCTGGCACCATGGCGAGAGCGACAAGGATTTGGAACCCGGCGAGCGCCTCGGCCGACCGGCTTATTACCTGAATCGGCGGTGGAGGAGACGACGAGAGAGGAGTTGACGATGCGAAGCAAGGGGATGATGATGTACACGGTGAGCACGAGTAGAGGCACAGGGCGGAAGGCGCACCGGCCCCTCCCTCCGGCTGCTGCCCGGCTTGTTGTGCGACGGCAACGGCGGCGGGGACCTCCGGATCCACGATGAGCAGCAGGAGTAGCGCGCGGGGACCTTCGGACCCAACTGACCCACTCCGCCTCTGGGTGCCCTACCTCCCCCTTTCCTGGTACTCTCTCTCTCTCTCTCTATGCCAGGATGATGGCGGGATGGATGTCGCGTACCTGCCCGCCTGCAAGACGCTCTTCCCCGCCAGGAAAGTTTCCATGAGGTCCACCACATGGAAAGTTTCCTATGGAATGGTGGCATCAGATTGAATCCTACAGAAATTTTCCCTTCCTTCCCCGTGAACCAAAGTGTAGGAAAAGGAAAAACTTCAATGAAATGAATCCTACAAAATTCCCATGGTTCACCTGTGAACCAAACGGGCTCTAAACCGACATTGGTCTTCTTAAGGAAACATGCTCTTCAAGTTTTAATTTTCAAATTGATTACATAAGACGAGAGGAAGACATCATCAAGAGATTATGTGAGATGAGTGGGAGAGAGAAAACAGGGGGAGCAAGATGGAGGTTGGAGATAAACATTATCGAGAAACGGGTGAATGGCCTGGTCTTGAAAAAAGTGTCGACAGTAAAAAGGAAAATTTCTTGAGTATATCATGTCCCATATATGTTTAAAAATAAAAAATACTAATGTTGATTAGTTCTTGTTCCTTCATATGGGTCTCTACACCTTTGAGCCTCTTGGGAAACAATGAAAAAAAAAGAGAAAACACATTTCCCCATTCTAGCTATTTGAAACAGGGGCGACAATACTCATCAACTAATAATCCTACCTCTTGCAAGTAAACCTTGGTAGCAGTAACAAAAATTACGAAGCCGTTTAAAAAAGACTGGCAGCTCTTTAAACGCCAGCCGTCTGATCCAGATCACACGTCTAGGTCGAAGTGGAATATCGGTGCAGCGTACGCACCCAGGTCCCCGAAGAGGAACGTGTCAACCTCCGCGTAGACGAAGCTCATGTCGTCGTTTTGGTTCTCGAAATCGAAGAACGTCTGCACGTCGTCCGGGAAGCTGCACCGAGCCGGAGGCGCGCCATCGACGACGAACTCATCAGGCTGTTGCTGCTGCGGCGATGGCGATGGCAGCTGCAGAGGCGACGGCGAGAACGAGGACAAAGACGGCGATGGCGGCAGCTGCAGAGGCGAAGCAGCCGAGAACGAAGATAAAGACTGCGGCGATGGAGACCTGCTCGTGCTTCCGCTGCTGCTGCTCTCGGAGCCAGCCGCCGCCGCCGAGGAGACCTGCTCCATCAGCTCCTTGAACTTAGGAGACCGCAACACCATGTCGAGCGCCGACGACTTGGGCGCCATTTGATGAGCCGGCGGCGGCGCTCCCATCTCGTCAGTAAGCTTCTGCTGCTGCTGCTGCGCGCCGAAGGGTCGTCCGCTGGTGTGGTGCTGCGGCAGGTAGCCCCTCGCCGTTGTAGAATTGATCCGCGTCGCCCGTGGTCTCCTCCCCGACGCCGATGGCGGCCGGGCGTTCCGGCAGGCCATCTGCTTGTAGCTCGAACGGGACGACATCCATCACGACGAGGCTGTCGTCGACGCAGGGGCCATGGCGGTGCCGGTGCCAGTGATTGACGTAATGGTTGATGTCGAAGTTGGTGACCGCGTTGAGGCCACGGTGCTCTATAGCAGCGATGTCGTACGCCACCGCCGCCTCCTCTTGCGTTGCTGCCATCACAGTTATGGAGTACATAAATTAAGCAGTAAAATAGTAATTCCTTGACAAAATCTGGTTACAGTGCTTATAACAACCAGGAAGCATATATAAGTACTCAAAATTTTTTTTAAAAAAATCTTTTTTTAGGGTTATTGCTCTCCATGCTTGCCGCGTGGTAATTTATAAATAAATCTATGACCACAGCAAATCAAACCTTGATTACCATACTTTACAGTCTTTTTCCGCGCACGTATACATTAAAAAAAGCATGACCCAATTGCTATTACTGTCAGTGATTATTTAAATTTGCTGAATTGATGGTCAAATGTTTCTGTTCACGAGAATTTCTACGGTTTATTGGCGTGTTTGTTTAACGTGGTGCATCCGAAAGGAGAGCAAGAAGCAACGGAGATTTAAGATTAGCGTTATTCTGGACACGTCCTCCTTGATGACCTTACCTTTTTGAATTCAGTGCTCAGCTAAAAACCAGCAGGCAACACATCAGCAGAGTTTCGATCAGAATGCGTGGACGGGGTCACGGGACCATACTACCAAAAGTTTTTTTTTTCTCTCTCTCAAAAGCAAAAGATGTGAAAGACTCCAGATCAATACATTCTAGGCCACACAAGATGATCATCAGAAGATGAAGCAACACCAGATGGCTGTCTTCTAGATAACCCATGCTGATTGCTGACTCACATGATAGGAATATATTCTAAGCCCGTCGAAGAAAAAATGTGACCAAGACTTCCAAGAGATGGTCATACCGAAAGTGCCCAGGTAGAGGTACTTGTTGCCCAGCACGCGCCCGATCCTCGCCTCCCATCTCCCGTTGTGATGATGCCTGCGTGCAGAATTCACGAAAGCGTCAAGCTCTGAATCCACCGAGGATTTCCGATCAGATGTTCAGGACGACAAACTTTGCCACGATGCACTGAACTGAACCTACCTGGCAACGCCCCTGTACTTGGACACCCCTCGCGAGAAGCCGCTGCTCCGGCGGCGCAGCGACCCGATGTACTCCTCCCGGGGCTGGCCATCCATCTCCCTCAGCTCGTCGTCGTAGCCGCACAGCTGCAGAGAGACGCACGCACGGTCTCGGTTTGGTCAGTCAAGAGTCCAACCCGGCTGCTACGGTTTTTGCAGAAAAAAAAACTGGTGCGTACCGGGAAGTTGAGCACGGTGCCGGGACCCCAGTACTTGAGCGCCGCCAGGTCGTGAGCTCGCGCCGCCGCTTCCTCGTCGTCGTACGCACCTGCAATCAAACGCCCGCCGAGGAGAAGGCGGCGGTTAAGACAACGGCAAAGCTGAAGGAATCCATGGATGGTTGGAGGCAGGGGAGGAGGAGGAGCCTTGCTCTGATGTGCTCACCGAGATAAACTGCAGGGACACCCGCCGTTCGTAGTAGTACGTGCGCCAACCCGGCCGGCGATCGCAGGACGGCAGAGGAAGCGAGCAAGCAAGCACGGAGGTCAGTCGTGGTCGAAAACCGGAGTCCATGAACGAACGAAGACGAAGGGAAGCAACGCAGACGCAGCAGCAGAGTTTGTTTTGGTGGAGGGATCGAGAGGGGAAGTTCGTGGAACGGTGGAAGCGATGGAGGATCAGGGGCACCGTACCTTGCTTGCCTTTCTTCTTCCTGGTGCCGTTGCGAGCGTCCTTGTCCCACAGGTGCGCCTCGAACCGCCCCGTCCACCGGTGCCTGTGCCACCCGCCGCCGTCCGGTGATGATGAGAGCACGAAGGATGGATCGATCGAGGAAATGTGTCGATCGGAGCATGCAATCGAGGGTGGTAAAATGGTGAACGTACCGTGTGACGCCGCGGTACGCGGAGCTGCGCTGGGAAGGGCTCTCCCGCGGCTCTCCGCTCTTCCTCCGCGCACGCTTCAGCTTCGGCGGCTTCCCGGTGGGGTTAACGCTGACGCCCGTAGCTGCGGCGGTGCTGTTAGGATCCTCGTCGGTTCCGGCGGCGTTCTTGCGGGGCCTGGCCATGCGGAGCGATCGGGGGTGGCTGGATCGGCGAGGGCAGTAGCAGCTAGCTGCTCAAGGATGGAAGACGGAGTGGGGTTTTAAAGCCGAGCTAGCGAGACTGCAAGAGAGAATGATGGCTGCTGCTGATGCGGCGGCGGCGGATTGGTTGGGCGGGCTCGAGACAGGTCAACGTGAGCGTGCCCGCCAGCGCCAAATGAGTAGACGGCCGGGGAAACGGAGCAAGAAACAAGGAGCTGACTGACTGTCGTCCCCTTGGTTACTCCACTCCCTTTTCGTCCGGTCCTGCCCTTCCTCCTCTCCCCTGACTCCGGCGGCCGGCCTGGGGGTGCGGGGCTGGTGCTTGCTGGGGCGGCCATTGCCGGATTGGCGGCGCGGCAACTTTGTTTGGCGCCGGCCATCTCTCGTCGCTATTCTTGCCGCTCCAGGTTGCTGAAATCCCCCGCACGCAACGCTACGGCCGGTACCAAACTCTGAGCTACCACGTCCGTTTTCGTACGGCCGAGTGCCGACGATCACACGTGCACTGCACATTTGTCACATGTGGGGGTTTCACATTTCCAACATTTACTGTTAAAAAGGAACCAGCAGCGTTAATAAAATTCAAATCAAACGATAGATATATAAGCGGCCAATTATGCAGCCGGTAATGCCGATCGAATCCGGCAGTTTGAAGAAGGCCAAGTGGGGTGTGCGGATTACGAACTGCTGATGTAGTACTACTACTACTACTTCTTGACCGGACCCGACCTGACCGGCTGAGGTCAATTCTTGAGTGCACGGGCACGCTGGTTACCGGCATACCGGGTCTACCATGGAAAGCCAGCACCGTGGCTCACGTAGACACGAAAGGCGACACGAAACGTGCTAGAGTATACATTGCTAGTTTGCTACGTACTGCACAGTACTCGGATTCCGAATTTGAAAATGTCAATCCAATCGAAGTTCATAAAAGTTTCGCGATTGGACACGGATGGTTTTCGAGCAAGGTCGGGCGGCGCGACACCGATTGGTGCTGCTACTACTCACAGACGGGGACGGTCGTGTTAGCAGATGCAGATGCAGTTGCAGCACTGGACCTCGGGCGACACAATAAATTTGATTGAATCCGTTTCGGTTGTCACTTGCAGTTATTATGGTCCGAAAGCAGCTCGTATCTGAATGTGATGACTGGTTTTAGTTCTAGATAGACGCCTGCTAATTTCAGTTGGTTCAATGTGCAGCCGGCACAACAGTCTCAAATGTGGACCGTGCCATTCCTCCTCTTTTTTTTTTTTTTTTTTTTGTTTTGTTTTTGTTTTGTTTTGTTTTGTTTTGCGCAGGGCCAGATCTAGGCCCCGGGCTGCAGTGGCTCAGAAATCTCTTTAACTAATCTTTTTTTAGCCTAAGATAGCCTATGAAAAATATAAATTTAGCTCAACCCAGATAGCCTATATGAAAAAATACACCATTTTTTCGCGTGTTAGTGATGAGGACAACCAGATGGTATGGTACTAAAAAAATAACAGTGCAATTTTTCGCGTGAGATCATGGTTAGCCTTTTTTTTTAATATTTTTGTAGTGCTGTTCAACAGCAGTTGACCTTGGAAAGCGCAAGTGCTAACGGAAATGGTGATATCACTAGCATAGCAGCCAGCCTCAGTGGACCTTGGCAGGCACCATTTAGATTATTACTCCAGTAGAGAAGAGATGCTACATTTCAGGTTTGGCAGACCTATTCCTGGTCATCTCTTTCTGTGGTCAAAACCTGGCTGCTCTATTTGTTCTTAGCTTAACTTTGACATGTCTGGTTTGGTTCAGACAATTCATTTTTTTGAGAAATCACTCAGGCAATTCATAGGAGTACCTTTTTTTGTTTTCTAGCTGAAATGCAAATGGGGAAAGAGTATCTATTTCCTTCTGATCCCATGGACACTCTAAGCTAAATAAGCCAATAAATATTTCCTGCGATAGCATGGGCGGTTGGTTGGGCACAACTTCATGACAGATCCCATCAACCCCCAACAGATTTTTGCCGTCAAAATTATAAGGAAACAGTTGTGTGATCAGTAGTAGTACGTACGGAGTAACCCCTAACTAGCACCAGAAATATTCAATTTGGTCCTGCGGCAACTACTAGTGAGCCAGCCAGCCATGTTCTCAACTGTATGGCGGCTGGAGCAATTTGGCTGGCTGGCCTGCAGATTTTGACATCAGACCAGTGCAGCCGTACCGGACCTGTTCTAATTCCGGCCCGGCACCTGACACATTTTTGTGATCTTGGTGGAGTATAACCACCGTCGCCCTTCAAGTCTTCATGTCATGGCGACCCATCACCGGAACCATTATGATCTTCTTAAGCGTAACCCATGATGTCAGTCGATTTGGTCCCCGTCGAACACTACTAAAACTGTCGAAATCTGGCAAATTTCAAGAGTTCGTGCGTTGGGCAGTTGATTGATAGCTCCGAAGGATCCATCTATGGCCAGCCAGTTGGCCGTGCCTCACAACGAGCTAAGCTCGCTTTCGAAAAAAAAACAGCATGTCATGTCACGTCCCGTTCTCCGAAGCTGCAACAAGTCTTTGCCGGTTCGCGGTTGGCAGTTGCTCGTGTCGGTCGTGCCAACGGCCAGCTGCCCATGACATGAGCGTTGCATATATACAAGCATCGTGTCATCACTCCTGAGGTGCGCCCATCACACACAACCGCGGCAGTCAGCTGTACTTCAATTTCTAAGGGAAAACATGGTTTTTTTGTTCGTTTTCACAAGAAAACATGCCTTTTTCGAATCTATCTATACTCGGTTACGATTCGACCCTGGAGCCTGGGACAGGCCAACATCTCACCGTCTTTACATAACGCACTATAATTTGTCCACTGTCTACAAGAAACACCGATCGAAATGGACAGTTTGGAATGTACCTGAAAAATTCGAGGACCAGCTGGATGTTGGAGGCAAAGCACTAGTTGGCCTGGTACAAATCGAATCAGGACAAACATTTGCATTGCTCATAGAGTCAAGGTTCGCCTACATTGGGGCCACGCATAGAAATTCTGAGGTTAAGAGGCAGTGACAAAACCTGCTGAAAAAAAAAAAACTTCTGGAACAAACCAATCACCAATCTGATTCCAGTATTCCTCGAACCCACATAGAAGTTCAAGTAATGTTCCTTAGGGAATGCTGTCGTGCTAACATTGTTGGGTGGGCGCTTTGTTTTGAATGCCTCCAGATGCTCTGATTTGTCAAGAAAGAGATCTAACTGGTTGTCAAGAAACACTTTGTTTACAGCCAGGAGCATGAGTGACGCCGGTCTCTGCAAATGAAACCTAAATGCAGCAAAGGTCGCTTGCAGCATAGCCTCCTGTCTTTGCTGGTCTACTTGGCTTCATGAACATACATAACTGGTACAATTGCAGCCTGC
Source organism: Hyparrhenia diplandra (assembly GCA_015847255.1). NCBI lineage: Eukaryota > Viridiplantae > Streptophyta > Magnoliopsida > Poales > Poaceae > Hyparrhenia > Hyparrhenia diplandra. The sequence goes on along the minus strand of JADLZK010006949.1, from coordinate 23,082 downwards.
AGGCCACAGTATGCGCGAACTAACCATACAATATATGCATGTTTTGCACAGGATCAGATTACAGCGTGATGACCACACACCAAATACCCCAGTTTTCACTGTACTGTGTTGATGGAGATGTCTAATCAGAAATATCTGTCATTCTTCTGCACTGTCCTTAAAAATGTGAAGCATGTACGTTTGGTTGCCCCACGCCACTGCTAAGGTAAGGTTGCCACATGCATTAGAGTAGTTGTTTGGTTCGATATTATGTCTATTCTTGCCACAATTTTTATCTGGTTCGCAATAGAGAATCTCGCCACATCTGTGGCATTTGATTTTCCACCTCAGCTTCGGCGCCCCCACAATGTGGTGTGGCTAAATGTGACTGGCAACCAAACACCCAATCTTGTGCATCTAATTTCCAACACTTGAATTGTGGCACATAGCCTCAAGACATGCTTCAGTCTATATGGAGAAGGACATAGCTGCCTGTTGCAAAAGTGTATGCATTATTAGAGGAAAAGAAAGCAAATGCCACTTTTTTTTTTGAGTAAACAGGAGGGGCAGTCCCCTACTGGTTAATAAAAGAAAAAGATGCGCATGCGGAGGATTCTCTCCATGCTTATTACTTCATGTCTTATTTCTTCTCTGCTTCTTTGTTTTTTTTTTTTGGTTCTACATGGGTGCAGACAGACGAAGCAGTGGCAATCAACATAAAATTTTACTAGAAGAGAACATGATCTGAATCATTTTACTTCAGATGGCGCATGGCATAATAATTCAACAATTTCTAGTGAAGTCTACAATGTCAAAATCGGCAGTGCAGCAGCAGCACAGAGACATAGGATCACTGAAATAGTTTATGCTCATAATCTAAATTTACTGACAAATATTGTTAAATTATATATACTGATGATTATGACATTCAAAATATGATGATCAACTTAGTTCGTTTAATGATCGTAACATTACGATATTGCACTTAGGGTGATGTAATTTATCAAAAAATATATCCATAAAGTAGGCTTAAAAAGAAATACCTCCATAACAGAATCTAATGATGTGTCATTTCGGGGGCTTTCCTGGGAATCAGAAGGTCTCATATGTGATTCTATCATACCAAGCTGCTCATATACCTCCTTCAGCATTATGATCTTTTCCTTGCTAGTCCTAGGATCACTTAGCTCAACCATCTTTTCACTTTGCACACGCTTCAACCTTGATCTGGTTCTCTCAACACCAGCTCGTGGTGTGTAAGTTCCAGCTGGTGTGTGAGTTCCGGAGCTTCGACGGACATGTCTATCAACATTATTCATCGATCCAACTTTTCTTGTTGCAGCGAACCTGGACAGATTGCGTGATCCTCGCCCTTTGGTAACAACTGTGGGAGACAGTTGAGATTCCTCTGTCATTATTTCACTTTCAGTACACGAGGAATCAGTTGTCGTGATTGCTTCTTTCTGGAATTTGGTGTAGATCAACTCCACTTAAAAGGATGAACTACTAGTTCACCCATTTCAGTACCTACACAAGAATCCTTGAGTTTATCATGATTTACTGTGCATTCCATATCTTCCCTGGCCTGAACTGCTCCATCACTGCATATATCTGCCTGATGACTCACCACTGGGAGCAAGGAAGAACACGGAGGCTCATCCAAAGTCTGAGAGTCACGTACACAAGAATCGTTGAGTTGATCATGATTTACTGTAGATTCCATATCTTTCCTGGCCTGAACTGTTCCATCACTGCATATATCTGCCTGAGAACTCACCACTAAGAGTGAGGAAGAGCACGGAGGCTCATCCAAAGTCTGAGAGTCACCTACACAAGAATCCTTGAGTTGATCATGGTTTACCGTGCATTCCATATTTTCCCTGGCCTGAACTGCTCCATCACTGCATATATCTGCCTGATGACTCACCACTGAGAACGAGGAAGAACATGGAGGCTCATCCAAAGTCCGAGAGTCATGCAAAACATCACTGCTTGGAGAATGTGGTTCTTCACCATGCTTTCCTCTACCGCTCAGATCTACTGAGAAGCTTTCCTTGGGCTCGAAAGCCATAACATTTCTTGAAATCTGCTCCCAACTGTCGTCACTCAGCCTGCTCCTTGCTGATTGTACTCCACCATTTTTCTTGATGTCCATATCAGTATATAGTTTATTCAACTGCAAAGTTGGCAGAGACAAATTTCTTTTTGATTTTATGACAAAGATTCTCCATGTTCTTGCTTCCAAACAAAGACTTATCACTATCTATTGTCTCATCTGCAATGACACAATCATCAATACCAGCATCCAACAGCTTGTGTTTATACACCTGCAGTTGGTTCCTCAGATACGAGATCTCCAATTCTTTCAGTTCCATGACCTCCTTTAGAATCTCCAGTGTTCTGTTAGTGTGGTTGATCTTTTCCTCAGCTATGCTCTTGTACTGCCATGCTTCCATTCTCTCTGCATCCTTCTCTTTTGAAGTTTCGAATCATTGACATGGCACTTGCAGCAGTTGCTGAAGCTTCTCTTTCGACTTCTAACTCCATGAATAACTTTTTCATCATAATGTACTGGGCGAATATTGCTCTCTCTAACTGAATAGTATCGTTTTCTGCCATATTGGTAAGAGGCTCTGATTGATATTCAATGTTTGTCATTTGTCTTAAGATGAAAATCTGAATCCATCTGTCAGATCTGTACTATTTAAATATACATCGATCAGTGCTCTGAGAGATGCACCACCAGAAAACTAGATAAAAAGATGACTAATCCTATGCATGCCTTCACCAGAAAACTAGGATAACAAGATGAGTTGACTAATCATATGCACGACTTCTTACAAGGAGCTTATTAAATCAATATTCTCAACAAACAGGCACTATAATATGTCATAATATGCATTAACTCTAGTAGTTGATAACTGCACATGTGAGCAGAGAAGTACAACAAAAATCTTCCAGAAAATTATATGTTCTAGAGTAAATGGTTCTGAAAAGTACAGGAATGCATACATCACCGATGTGTACAATTTATTAAATAGGTAATAGGTATCTTATATACCCCTTTTCAGTATTCCATGCAGATAAAGAGATTTTGTCAACAATTAAGTACAAAATTGTTTGAGGTCATAATTTACAATGATTGTGCATAGCATGGAAAAGGTATAAGGAAATTACATTGGTTACAGCTAAACTCACCAAGATTGGCACCAATGAGCTAACGATCCTCCTTAGCTGATCTGCAATGGCTCTGCCTTCCCTCCTGCATGGGAGGAAGAACTTGCAGGTAATCAGTATAATGTCTATTAATAGAGGAGACATTGGACGCCTCATCTTAAGAGAGAAAAGACAGGAAGGTGCGATTTATTTTGGGATGTGGACCTGGAAGTTATCTGATTTCTTTTCTTGAACTATCTGAATTTTTGGTCTCAAGCTAAGTTATCTAAAACCAATCTGTACATCTAGAATCTAGCTGTTTTTATTGATGTGAGTACCCATTGTTTAGGGTTACCTCAAGTTGGCCATGACAGACACAAATGCAACTTGAATATTATCGACTCATGCTGTCTTGCGTGTCTGATAATAAGCAACCAGGGAGATCGTTTTTGCCGATCAATCATCCAGGTTGAATGAATAGAGTGTTCCAAGTTAGCTGAGAAACGTTCACCATGTTTCTATCTTTTGTTTGGAACAAGTTAATCTAGGACTAACAATAAGCGATACAACCTATGTCCTTTTCAAAAAGACTCCACCGTTCCAAATTGTAAGTGGATTTTTCTGGATACTAAACTTGGTGCATATCAATAACTAGTAGAATAACTTACAATTGGAATGGAGGGAGTACTAACTAGTACTATAGTATATAGAAGTAATAAGAACCCTATATTCACTAATGCCATTATCATCTGATCGACATATTTACGTGTAGTAGTGAACCTTCACGGAATTACATCAGAAGAATATGTGGAAGGCCACATGGCGTATAACAAGCGTTAAAGAGTACAAGTACAAGTCAACTAAAACCTCCAAATAGAAGGTATATATGTGATCTTAATTACATCTCTGATCATGATTTGAGTTACAATGATATAAATATACCATCAACTTAATTTAACAAAAATGAACATACAGTCTGGGCAACAGCATCACGCATACAACTAGATGACACTTGTTAGGTGTTTTTAGTCAATAGGAACTTCAACCTCCATCTTGAGCTCAGAACTGCCAATAATCTGAAAATAAATACCAAGTTTGTCAAAAACAATGAGTGCTTCCTTCCAGCTGAAATAGTGCAATACAGATGTAGCGTTGGTTACATTGATACGTCATAACTTTACAAGTGAATATCATAGAATTTCCAAGGTATACAAAAAAGAAATTGTGTTTACAATAAATAATTGCTTCATGAATTTCAGAGTATAACGAGCAATTTGTTTTGGACTATCCTTATCAGTATGGTCACACACTCACACTGTTCATTGTTTCATTTACTGCATAACAATGCATATTGTGCAACTGTGCATGTCTTGTGAATATTTGGACAAGATAAGCTAATGGACAATAGCAGGTGGCAGATGATAATGCCTCAATTTGGTTATAAATGTATTTTGCAGACAGCTGAATGCCATAACAAAAAAACGTTTCGTTGGATCAGAAGAGTTAAATGTTGTCTAAAAATGTACATTTGACAAAAAATAACTGTCACCTGTTCAGACAGTGTATGTCTGAAGCCATCAGTGTGTATTTGATTAAAAAGTACCAACAATCCAACATTGAGATTTTTTATTTAGAAAAATTTTTCTGAACCCTCCTAGTGCTTAAATATGTACTCTGTAGACTGTTATAATGATTTTCACAGCTTTACAAATAATAAAAGCTCTTCCATAGAAAAATCACTCCTTCGAATAACATATTTGAAACAAACTATGTGTTCCAATAATTGCTAAGTTGCCATAACACTTGGTGCTGGTGAACGAGTGTCAGGAATAGTATCACAGCTATATTTAGTTTTCTAACTGCCACAAACTTATGAGCACACTTTTAAGTTAAATCAGTCAAAATGATATAGTAACTTCTGGTACCCAGAAAGTAATTTTTTTATGTCCAAAGTAGATTATGAATGGTGATGATACGTTATGACCGAGTAAATTTAACTGTTGAAGGAGAAACAAGCTTACCTTCATAAAAGTCTGGGGAGTGTGAAATGTGAATCTTTTGTGTACCCAGCTTCTTCTAGCACATGAGTCAAGACTTTCTGTAATGCACAGTAAGTGCCTTCAGGTGAAAGCATATCCAGAAAAAAGACTAATCTATCGTGTGATAGCACATGAAGGAACCAAAAATACAGAGTACAAACCTGTCTCTGTTGCTCTGTCATGAATGAACCTGTAAGATCTCGCAAAGATGCTCAAGATATCATCAAAAGCAACCTTCCCGCTGCAGTCAGTATCATAAACCTTGAAAAATAACTGGAGAAAAAACAGCATAATTAGACACAAAAAGAGTTTGATAGAACATCCACACTACATATTGGACAAACAATTGAGAAATTTTAACAAGAATCTGATACCTACATTCAATCTTTTTGTTGAAGGCTTGTGCGGGGGGCTAAAAAGCCGACAAAAATGCTACAAACTCCTTGAAGTTGAGCCCATCCAGCATCCTCAGAGAGCCTCTGATATAGAACAGAGCAACCTTCAATTACAAATTATCAGGGGAACAACACCTCCTTGAATACACAATTCATTTGCTCCAGCCAAAAACCCTCAACGTAGCATAGTCTCTAGACATTAGCATACTCCGCAAATCCGAGGATGTTGTCGGAATGGAGGAGAGTGAGGTGGGGGCCGTACCTGGGAGAGGGATTTTACGGCGAACTCAGGGACCGACATGAACTCGTCAGCGGGAGACGAAGCCACCTCCGTTGCGGTCGAGCTGGCAGAAGCGGTGGTACAGCGACACGATCTCCTGCTGCGAGACTAGCGCCCATAGCCGCGGTGCATCAGATTAGATCAGACTAGACCAGATCAGGGGAGCGAATTAGGCGTCAGAGTTACGACTCACATGCGTGGTTACAATGGTCCTGGACCTCCTCGATGTCATATTGGGTGAGCATAGAGGGAGTGCTCCCCATCTCGGCCAGACCGCAGGCGGCGGCGGAGGAGATCGCCGGAGCCGGGAGAGGCGACGAACCTGGTCGGGGGCGGAGAGGGAGGGCGAGGCGTGACGGAATTTCCGATGTGGACGTGAGATAAGAAATGGCAACCATTGGAGTTTTTGGGCTTGGGCCGACACCGTGAGCCCCATCAAAGAACGTTTTGCCCATGGGCTGGCCCGTTTTCTTCAAGGCAAGAGAATCTGAGCAGCAGATGAGTAAAAACATCTGAGCAGGATTGACTAATCGAACGTTCAGGCCTGTTTGGATGCAAAGTATATTATAAGTAATTTTTGCTCAAAAATTAAGTAAACACTTATTTTCTTTACCGTAAAATGGGACCTCATGAAAATCAGGACCTCATGTACTGGTCTATATTTCTTCTCAAAGTAAACAATTTTCTAAGACACTACATAGGACCTCAAAAGATGAATAAATGTAACTAGATAAAACAAATTAATCAGTAGTATTAGTCTACCTCTTGTTGACAAGATAAAAGGTGCTTGGCCAGGCATAAAAAAATAAAATGGTAAGCTTTTTATACTCAAATAATTGTGAGTATTGTAACTCTCAACCTCTTGCTTGACCAAAAAATAGATTTTTGTTTTTGTGGAAGTTAGTTTTGAAGCCAAAAATAAAACTAGAGAGAATTAGGTATATGGCCTTCAAAGTTGTCTTAGGTATGTGTGAATTTGGGAATCCGGACTTCAATCGAAATTTTTCTTTAGGAATATGGCCTTCATGTCAGTTTGAGGGTAGCGGTGTTAACTAGAGGGTAAAAAGACCATTTTACCCTGAGTTAAAAATAAAAACCATACTTTTTGTTTCATTTGTTATATATTTTTGAGTATATAATCAAATTGAACCAGACATATATATATAATCACCTAATGACTACTAGCTTTTTAGGAATGTGGAGAGGATGGGACCCTACAGCGTATATGCAAGTGCAAGGGCAGTGGTTGTGCTGTTTATATAAACGAGCTGCTCCAGGAACGCAGACATATATATTTGTATACGTACCACGGCCGATTATATATCTGTATGTACGTACGTATAACTATGTACTTCTTCTTTGCTGTCCCGGCAACTACTGTGCAACATTGATCTAACGTACGTACCTATATACTATGTTTATATAAACGAGCTAAGTTCCAGGAACGTGCACATATATATTTGTATGTATGTACGCACGGCTGATATATATATTTGTACGTACGTACGTATCTGTAGTTGGGCAGCTGTTGACGCCAAACTATGTGCCTTCTTCTTTGTTGTCCCGACAACTGTTATTGCAACATTGATCTGACGTACATACCTATATACTATGTTTATATAAAACGAGCTGCTCCAGAACGTGCAGACATATATATTTGTACGCACGGCCGATATATATATATTTGTATGTACGTACGTATATATGTAGTTGGCAGCTGTTGACGCCAAACTATGTACTTCTTTTTGTTGTCCCGGCAACTACTGTGCAACATTGATCTAACGTACGTACCTATATACTACTACATATATATATAGCTTGGATTTGGAAAATAAAAGCTAATCGCGCAGGACACGGCAGCTAGCCAAATGTACATATTAGTAGCTGCAGTCTTTCATTAGGTGATTATATATATATATATGTCTAGTTGAATGTGATTATATACTCAAAATATATAACAAATGAACAAAAGTATTTTTTATTTTTTTTTATAACTCCAAGGGGTAAAATGGTTTTACCCTACTAGTTAACAACCGTTACCCCCTCAAACCGAATGACGGAAGACCATATTTCTACGGAAATTTCAATTGGGGCTTCGGATTCCCAAATTCAAAAAAAAACCACATACCTAAGACAACTTTTTTTAGGCCATATACCTATTCTCTCAGAAAAATATATCTAACTAATTTGAAATACATAATTCATGATGGCTAATACTTTTCTAGCCCTCCAGGAGTAAACAGCGTGTACATACCACTGCCGTTGCGCGAAGACGTGGACGGCGCGGCAGCAACTCGGCTCCAATATTTGAGTTAAACAAAAAAAAAAATGGTTTGCTAGGGATAATTCATAGTTCAATTTCCAAAATTACCATAAGATAATAATATTTAAACTTTTGTTAGAAAAAAACCTATAAACTTATATAACAATATGGTTTTGGTGTATAGTCTATAAAAAAAAACTCAAATGGTTTAAAACAAAGTGGTACTTTACCTAACATGGCACATATATGAGCTAGTTGAGTTTGTTACGGTTTATCCGTTCCTCGGAGATGAACCAATAGGATTAGAGAGATCACACCCAATAGGATTAGTGACATGGATTAATCTAACCTTTTAGATCTAATCTAATGATCAATGTAATCTCCCCGTAACAACGTAGTTATCGCACAAACCGACATCATTGAGGATTATCCGGCTCGGGAACGCATAGGATAGGCGGTTCACGAGCGGGGCCTCCGCTCCCATGGCGCCCTTCATTCTGTATAAGTATTGAAGTCAATCAATGGAAAAGTCCGTTCAATTCATTTGTTTCTCTCGATTGCCCACGCTCAAACACGTTATCGGCCAGATCTCTCTCTCTGGCGAGAACTCACGCCGAGAAGGCGACTCGTCGGCGACTTCCGTGGGAGGAAAGATTTCTACGGGATTTAATCCAATGGAGGAGGAAATGTGCCTAGTGGACAGCGGCACCACTCAATTCTATACTTAGAAACTAAATATTTCCAAACTCTAACTAAGAGACAAGGAAATGTTCTAAACAATTGCTGGACGGCCTTGCAACGATAGTGGCCTGCAAGGCGTGCCACTATCACATCTCCCATGGGTACTCAAATTATAATTGAGGATCGTTCTCGTATCGATTCAACTGCGTACCTTACTTAGCTATAGAGATATTGAAAAATGGACTTCCGCATTGAAACACATGAAGAAATATAAAAGAGGAATTTCTTCTCTTAATAAAAGATACCGGATATGGCAAACAACTTCTTGAAAAAATTCCCTCTTTACCATCACGAATTTATTATACGCCCATCAAACCCGCATACCACATGTTGCCTATAAAATAATAATTTTTAGAATAATCGATGCATTCAGACTTTGGCATGACCAGCCTTGGTCATCCCGCATAGGATGATGAGAAAAATTATAAACAATTCCCATGGTCATAATTTAGCTAATTCTAAATTCGACACCGACTTTACATGCCTTGCATGCCTTCGAAAAATTGATTTTAAGACTATCTTATCTTAAGATCAAAATTTGAACCACTTAAGTTCCTTGAAAGAATTCAAGGCATATTTGTGGTCCTATCACGCCATCATCTGACCATTCAAATATTTTTATGGTTCTAATAGATGCATCCACGCTGATGGACACATGTGTGCTTATTATCCACACACACAACCATGCATTTGCTAAAACTAATAGCACAAGTTATTAGACTTAGAGCAAATCATCCGTGAGTATCAAATAAAAATCTATTAGAATGGATAATCTTTGCGAATTTTCCTCAAAAGCTTTCAATGACTATTGTATGGTCCGGGGATTCAACTTCGGCACTGAGTTCCATATGTCCACACTCAAAATGGTTTAGCGGAAGGCTCTTATCAAAAGAGTAAAGCTAATAGCAAGACCAATATTGCGGAATTGTAATCTACCAACTACATGTTGGGGTCGTCATCTTACTACACGCCGTAGACTTACACAATTCGGCGCACTAACCTGCATATCATACAACTTCCCCACTACAACTAGTAACGGTGAAATCCACCAAGTATTTCCCATCTCTGCGAAAATTCTGGTTGCTTACTTACGTATAATGCCGATCTCCGCAAGCCGCATATCTATGGGTCCACACAGAAATTAGGGATCTATATTGGGTATCAATCACCGCCAATCATTAAATACAGAGCCACTTACGGGGGGACCTATTTCTGACCCGATCTTGTTATTTGATCTTCAATGAAGATCATTTCCGGCATATTAGGAGATTACAAGTACCAAAGAATGCCCGGAAATAAATTGGGATGCCCAAAGACATCTCAATTCATGATCCACGACACAAGAATCTGAACTCCAAGTCCAAAATTATAAACTTGCAAAATATTGCAAATAACCGCCAGACGATTTCATCGATTATAAAGGTGTTACTAAATCCTACCATCCTCGCTAGAAATGTGCCCGAAAGAAATAGAGGTACCAAACAAAACTATTCAAATTCCCCACCTTAGAAACCCATTCAAGGTAAGAGGGGAGAAGTAAGGCCCCTAATCAAGATGTGGCTCCTAAACGCCAAAGGAAACAAAATAACAAAAATCAAAATTAGTAAATGTAACACAACAACAAGTTGGCAGAAACACCAAGTGAATATACAAAATTCACATCTCACATCAATAGTGCACTCAATACTCGATGTTGGGACATCTAACACCACGCCAGCTATTGTATTGGGAAATAGCGAACCGTCACAAGGGGGTGCAAGAAATTTCCATAAACTATATTGATTACCGAGAATCATATGACCGAAAGACTACAATTGTCGTATACTTTCTTTGCTGAAACAATTGCCAAAAATCATCCAAAGTGATCCAGATCCCAAGACCATGGCAGAAAGTGCAAAAGCGCTCGGACTGGAACAAATGGAAAGAAGCAATTGAAGCGGAGTTAGCCTCGCTCAAAAAAGAAAGGTATTCTCATCATTAATACCTACACCTTCAAAAAATTTCCACGTAGGATTTAAAATGGGTTTTTAAGGTCCGTAAAAAGGAATGAAAATAATGAGGTGGTGAATATAAAGCGAGACTTGTAGCACAAAGGTTCACGCAGACCCGACATTGATTTCAATGAAACATACTCTCGATTATGAGTGGAATAACCTTCCCGATATTTAATAGCATTGGCGCGTTCAAAATCATCTATCTATGCAAATGATGGATGTAGTATTGACGATATTAATATGGGTCACTTGATTCGTATATATATACATGAAGGTTCGATGGAATCCCAACTCCTAATCCTAAAGCAAGTCAGTATCACATATTGTGTAAAACTTTAATAAGTCACTATATGGCTTAAAATGACTAATGTGGCATTTCGACCGAAAGAATTCCCATTACAAAAGGGATACACCAATAAATGATTGCCCATGTGTCTTCATAAAAAGAAATCCCAAACCGGGATTACGCATTATATACAGATATGTGGATGATTTAAATATCATTGGCAACCCACATGATATCAATGGCTACCAATCTCTTTGAAACATCGGAATTTGAGATGAAGGATTTAGGTCAAACTAAATTTTGCTTGGGTTTACAAAATCCCAAGAGCACCTTTGCTCAGAATTTTAGTGCATCAATCAGCCTATATCCAAAAAAAAAACATTAGAGAAATTTAATATGGATAAATCACATCCATCTACAACTCCCATGATAGTTCGATCTTTAGACATGGAGAAAGATCCATTTAGACCAGTGGGCGATGACGAAGAGGTACTGGACCCGAGGTCCCATATCTCAGTGTTATTGAGCACTTATGTATCTAACAAACCAAACTAGACCTGATATATTGCATTCATACGAAGAATTTATGCAAGCTGAATATAGTGCTGCCCAACCAAACGACATTGGGCGGAGCTAAAAATATCTTAAGATATCTCAATGAATACCAAAGATCTTGGATTATTTTTCCAAAGAAACCAAGATCCAACTATGATTGATATGCTGACTGGCTATTTATCTCAGTCCCTATAATGGACTATCCCAAATGCTTTGTAGTTTTATATGGAGGAACAACTATATCATGGAAGTCTTCTAAAACAAACTCTAGATTAAAACCTTAAGCTAATCATGCAAATTGTTGCATTATATGAAGCATCACAATTAATGTGTATGACTTCGTAGAGTGATTAATCACATACAACAATCTAGTGGAATTGATTCCATTGAATCACCCACAATTATATACGAAGATAATTACGCTTTGTATTACATACAAATGGAAACCGGTTATATTAAAAGTAATATAACTAAACATATTTCTCCTAAATTGTTTTTCCCCATGAATTACAAAAAAGAATGGAGAAATAAAAAATTCTGCAAACAAAGTCTTGTGATAATCTTGCAGATTTATTCACTAGAGTCATTACCAAACTCCATGTTCCAAAAGTTTGTTCATGGTATTGGTATCACAAGACTTAAAGACTTGCAAGTTTAGGGAGATACTCTCCTAAAATAATTATTTGTGTTAAATATTATATTGCACTCTTTTCCCTATTATGAGTTTTATAAACTTTCTCATAATAAGGTTTTTAATGAGGCAATATCAAAATTCATAAACATGTCATATTTCTATTTTCCTCATAAGAGGTTTTTAAAGGAATATCAAAGACATTTTCTTCCTCATATTTTCAAACATGGTTTTGGGAGATATATTAATTATGGCTCAAAAAGACCATAATATTGTTCTAAAAACTAAATTATGGATTTTTCCTATAAAAAGGTTTTCCATATAAGTTTACAATGGACACACCCAAAATATGTCATATCATTTCTCCTTATTTTTTCCCACTAGGTTTTAAGGAGTTTAATGACATATCAATAACATTATTATCACCTCATATTTTTCCTACAAAGGTTTTTTACGGAGTCCCTGAAGCTATTGATTGATCTCAAGATTGGATACGTCAAGGGGAGGTTACGAAGGCGGTCCGTTCTCGGGGAGATGAACCAATAGGATTAGAGAGATCACACCCAAAGGGATTAGTGACATGGATTAATCCTAACCTTTAGATCTAATCTAATGATCAATGTAATCTCCCTCAGAATAACGGTAGTTATCGCGACAAACCGACATCGGCTGGGAGGGATATTATCCGTTTCCGGGAACGCTGATACGCCGGATAGGCGTGTCTCTAACGGACGCCTGGGCCCCATGGCTTCCCTTCATCCCGTATAAGTATCGAAGTCAATCAATGTAAAAAGTGCGGTTGAATTCATTTGTTTCTCTCGATTGCCCACGCTCAAACAGAGTTGACACCATTGGAGGACCTAAAACCAGGAGATCATTTATTCTCTCCATGCAGAAATGACCGATTGGCATGTCTTCAAAGATACATATGCGTAGTGTTTCAAAAATAACTGCCACGCAGTATTAAATTTAGTTCATATCTTCATTATTTAATTATAAATAAAGAAGCACATAAATACTTTTGATGACGCACTGAAAATTGTGCGTGTTATTCTTTTTCAAAACAAAAACAATTGGCCAAATTAGCTGGATCTTTTACCGTGGCTGAGATGAGATGCGAAACACTGAAACTCCATCCAGATTCCATGGGGATAGGCGTGCAAGCAACTTTGGCCGGAGCGTGCTACACGTACATGCGCTTCCTTTTCTTCTTCAGTGGCATCTCACTATCCGATTCTTTATTTGTTATTGTTATTTTACTTAGTACGAGACAAGGATGGCAAGTCTTCCCGACACATGCTGCTAGGACAAGGAAATAAAAATGTCAATCTGTTACTCATCCATCATCTCTGTCTTTGAAATGTCAGCATCTGAATTAGGCTCTCAAGGAGAAAGGAGAAAAAAAGGGTCAACCCGCTTAGTGCTTTTGCCTTTAAGCTGCTATGTACCAAATCATTGGATAGAAATGCAGGGGATCTCTTGAGTCAGTTGTGTAGCTTATATGTTATATAAACTAGAAAATTCCATGCATTGAGGTTAGGTTTATGGAGGGGTGTTATTAGTATCTAGGATAATGGTTATTAAGCATCATGCGCCTGATTAAACATGTCACGATCTAAACCAAAATGTCCACGGAATAATTGCTCGTTCAGGCAGCCTTCACATCCAAGGGGTGGATTCATTATTGTGAACGCGATCCACATGATCTTTCTAAAACAAATCGGCTGCGTATCTGGCATCGTCTATGATTAGTTCAAAGCCATGCAAAGTTGTTCTAGTGTACCTTTCAACGTATCTATTTCTCAAGTTATCAAACAAAACAAAAATCTCCAGCACGGCATTTTGAATATGCAATATTCACATTAATAGAATCAAATGTTGAGACAAGTCAAAAATGTAACGAACATGGCCCCTTTTAGCCATGTAATTTTTGACTTTTGGTGATTGAGTGACAACATACTCGACCGGATCAAATGACGTTATTGGGACTAATGGTTTGTCAAGAATGTGATTTGTAGGCTTTTAGGTCCCAAGGATCAAATCCAAGTCCCGGTATTCTTGGCCAAATGGCGGTTTTCTTGTAAATAAGCAATGAATTTTTAGGATTGGGACGAGTTGGTGCTGAAAGCGAGCGACCGGATGATCCGCTCGGCTCTAGTTTATACAAACCCGGATAAAAAGGGTTAGCTCCGGAGAGCAGGGGTCTTGGCGACCGGATGATCCGGTGGGGTCTATTTTTACATTGTGACCAGGAGATTATGTGAGGTGAAGCATGCCTTTGTGACGAGTGACTCATCTGACTTGGCGAGAGTGATTCAAGACCTTGGATTTGGGAATTCCATCTGGTGACTTGGATTAGCTACATAGGTAGGCGGCTCAATGTGGTACTGTAGTGGTGCATTTGCCCCTACCGATACCTAACGCGCATTGGGGAAGAAGACCCATCCAACGCTCGGCATGGCATCCGGATGGTGGGAGAGGGTGTGTAAAAAACATTTCCGCAAAAATAAAGAAAGAAAAAAGCCTCGATGAGTCTTATAGAAGTAGTTGAAAGATGTGTTGTTTGTGGTTAAACATGCGTGTGTTTTGTGACGATAGTGCTAAAATACAAGTCTTCCAAAGACATCATAAAATACCTTGTGCTCTTACCAATGATATCATGGTACCCAATATATACAGGAATAAGCTAGAGCAGAAGATAACCATTAAAAATAACCGGCACCTCCACATATCCTTCTGATGCTTTGAGTTGTGCTGAGGGTAGACTCTTTGCGTCTTCGCTCCTCACCGCAGTGAAAACCGCAGCCAGAAAAGAAAGCCAGCTCAGAGAAACACAACAAAACCCACGTTGTTTTTCTCGGCGCTTGTCTTCTTCCATTGAGCCAAACGGGTGTGATGCTACCACTCCAGCACTCGTAGACCGCCACAATTATGCATTTTCCACTTCTATAAGACCACCACTAGTCTTTTATCCTTTGCCTCACTTGAACTCTCCACTCGCTTCCATCAAGAATTCCATTTCCTCCCTGAGATTTCTGCGATTTTTTCCTCACTCGGTTCCTTGTGGGGCTGGCCGCGAGCCTCGAGGGGGGGGCAAAACAAAGCAACAAACAAAAGTTGCGATCTTTATCGGCTGATTCTCTCCCCACTCCCCCTTTGTGCTTCGTTGTTGAGACCCACTTGCCTTTCTTCTCTCATCCCCTTCCAACTCCTCCTGGTCCTTGGAAAAAAAAGGAGATCTTTTGCTGCAAGATTCGATCTGCTGTTGCCGCCTTTGCTGCACAGATTTTAACTCCTTTCTTTGGCCGGTTTGCCTTGGTAGTTTCTTGGGCGGCACAATTTTCAGGTGTGGGCAGTTGCAGTTCTTGATCCAGGCTCAGATTGCAGTTGCAGCGGTGGATGACTTTCCTGAGGGCGAGGTTGCTGCGTCGGGGTGATTCCTTGGTTCGCTTCTGGTGGCGGTGGTCTTGTTTGATCCGTTTCTTTGGGAGATTTTGGTTGATGTGTTGGGTTTCCTCGGGCTCAGTTCCCCAATTCGCCATTTTGATGAGGAGTTCTTCCTACTGTGAGAGCAACTGCGCTCCTCCCCTGTGCTACCTGCCCTGCCTCTTCAAATCCAAAGAAGATGCAGGGGGTGATCTGGCATCCTCAGGTCCCAAGCCCTGCCGCTGTCGCCGAGGACAAGCCACCCGTGGTCCAGAAGATTGAGGAAAACCACGGCGGCGACCGGCGGTGATGATGATGATGAGGAGGAGGAGGAGGAGGAGGAGGAGAAGGGCTATAAGGAGGTGGCGGTGGCTTCCAAGAGCTGCTTGAAGAGGGGCTGATTGTGTGGACAGCAGTAACAATGTGGGTGAAAGGCAATGCAAAGTGGAAGGATTTGTTGGGGAAGGATCTCACACAAGTCAAAGAATTCGAGCCAAGGTATGTACTGTGTTCATGCCTTGTTTCCCTTACTAGTACTATCTAGTTGAAATGGTGGGTGAATTTGGTAAAGCTGTTGAGGCAAATTTGGAGAATGTTTGCTTGGCCATGTGATGGGTGTTGTTCACCATTTTAGGTAGATGTCAATTCTGCTAGTGGACATGTGGCATGTCCCTGATCTCTAGAGGAATGTTCTGGTTTTAGGTCTCCGCGACGCATGTGCTTTAACTCATGGTCACTTGCAGTTGTGCTGACATTGGGAAAACACTACCTAATGTTCTGGTTTTAGGTCTCAGCGCGCATGTGCTTGCTTGCAGTTGTGCTGACATTGGGAAAAACACTGGCCAAGTCAACGCCTCAAGTCCCTTGCAATGGTGGCCTTCCTTGTTCCTAGGTGGTGGGTTAATTAGATAAGGTTGGGCCAAGTCATCGTGTAGTAGTTCTATAATATTTGGCCTTGATTTGAGTATGCGAAGTACCGCTTATGGATGCATTGAGCTTGCTTCCATCTAGTCACTATCTGTCATTTATTAGAATGAGTAAGTTGTTGTGAAACCCAATTTCTTGTGTCTGGGTGAAGCTATAGACCAAACCATTCATTCCCCTTTCTGGTTGGATGGTTGCAAATAAGAGTCCCTTAACTGGGATCCACATTTGTTCAGTGAGCCCAACGGTTTTCTTCAGTGCATATGGAAACGTGACGAAACAGTTTGGTTTTGTCGCTATCTAGGTTTAGGTCAGTCTGCCTGTGGAAATTGGGGCTTTTTCACCATGCTTGCTAAATTTGCTCAAGACAATCCAGCTAGTTAATTTGAGTTTGTCTTGTATGATGGTTATCATATCAGAGTGTTTTTTCCCCAGCTTGATATATTCTTTTGAATCTACTAATATATAGATTTAAGTTGTTGGTGGACATGATATTTAAAATAGGGGTCATGTCCATCCATCTCTGAAATGATAGAGGTGTGGTTCTCAAGTCATAAATATTGTATTATTTGTAGCTGAGGAGGCTTGTTATTTTCATAACTTGCACATCAAATGGAGTTTGCCACATGCCAGCAGTTTGTATTTCATATAATATATAAGCCATGGCCTTGTACACATCTTGTTTTGATTGCTTCATCAGTAGCCTTGAAGAAAGATTAGCGTCGAAATTTTCATCATTAAATCTTCTACAAGCCATGTGGCTGATTCAATATGACCTTGTAATAATCATTTTTAGAAACAAATAAATACTTCCATACAGACCAATGAGTGTTTCAATCCAAGAGTCAATTTTATATTTTTAAAGGAAACTAGGAGTATACCCAGCGTTGCAGCGGATTCTCTCAAAATATTTTTTTTTAAAGAAAATGAAATCACCGTCAGGGCAATTCAAGTTTCATTTTCAGAGGGGCTCTCTTTACAACAGGTTGCTTCCAGTTGCTATATAGGACCGTGATCATGATTGGATAGGTTGAATTTTTGATTAGGTTCGTCGCAGTCCCATCGCTCATTTTAAAACCTAGTGATGGAGCATTGAGCCATTGACACAGTATTACTAACATCATTGTCATTCCTGCTGGTGATGGGAATAATCATTCGGATATAGTTGTGCGCCCTTGTGTTAATTTGCATTGTCTTCAGTTGTGTAGTTCATTTTAAGTTTTTCCACGCTAAGGTCGGAGAAAAACTAGCTTTGGTGCTTACACAATCCTTGACTGCTCAACCTCTTACTGTCAGAATTAAAAGAAATATCACATTTGGCCATGATGCTTACACAATCTTTTCTTCCATGCAGCCGAATCCGAGACTTCGGACGACTGACAGAGACGCCAGCGCCTGCACCTGTGTAATCCAATGAGCCCAGGGGTCTCCCACTGTAAATTCTGTGAAGATAAAAACAAAAAAATGGAAGAGAATTGATTGTCTGGAGTCAGCCATTAGTCATTGTCAGTAGAGGGCTAGAGGCTTAGAGAGCAGCAGGTCCATTGTTGTGTGTGTGGGTATGCCATGAAAGCTTGTATTGTGTTTTACCAGCAGGTTCTCAACTGTAAAATGTTGTTTACAAATGCATAGCTTTTAGAATATTTCTGCCAAACGCTTCTTTGTTCTCTGTGTTCTGTGTGCTGTGGCTGAGACATTCTGATGGGCTGGTACATCTGTCCACCATGGGCGGGCTGGACTTGACCTGATCCAATCTGATGATGATTCTAACCTTTTCAGATTCGTTCCTTTTTCTGTCAGGGTTACCTGGACCACTTTCATGGAGTTTGATGGCCACATCAGTGAGCAGTAAATACAGTGCAGCATTCTCTATCCTTTTTGGGTCAATTTCTGTTGCCTTCTCAGATGTTGTAAGTGCAAACCCAATATTCTACTACATCTACTCTCAAGTTATCTTGGCCTGTCCTTTTATACTGACGATCAACAATATTAAGTCCTGTGTACCTCATTCATTTATCTTTAGACAATATGCTCCAATTGTTTCTTGATTCTTTCATGATTCCTTTGCAATAATCATATTACATGCTAGTTTAACCTGCTATGCTGCTAAATTTGCTTTATGAATATGAGAAATTGGTTTCCTTCATTATTGGGCTCTGTATTCTCCAAGTGGAACTGTGACTATTGTTGGTACAATATTTTTACCTTTGTTGGTATACTTTACTTTTCATAGGGCAAAGGGGCATAGTGCAAACTTGCATTGAGTTATTTAATTTTTCAAAGAGAAAAAGGTTAGGTGCAAGTTTGGATTGAGTTAACTCACAACTCAGTTAATGCTGCACATTTAAAAAGGTGTTTTTCTTTTTCTTGATTCCAATTTTTAATACAGAACTTACCTTCTTTTTGTGATGCAGCTTACCTTTTTGTGATGCAGCTTACAATGCATACTTCTAGCTGTTGGCACAATGCAATCATATATTTTTGTATAGTTTAGGGATAGCCGATGGGAGCATCAAGTATATCAATGTACAGCACCAAGGAATATGGTCACTATCCTCAAAAGTCAAAAACTTTTAAATAAGTTACAAGCTCCCCATTTTAAGACTCATTACCACAAAAGTTCTCTCCTTAGATTGTTATAAGGTGGAAGCAAATTGGCCAATTTTTGGAATTAACTTGGATTGTTTTTATTTAACTTTCTTGAAACAGCTACTGCATACTATGGTTTCAGTTCTACTAGGCTTTTGTTCTAGCTAGCTTTCTAGTTTTCGCATTCTAATAATGCACCTTTCTGGCAACCTAACACTGCTCTTTTCCCATCAAGAAAATGCTGGATAATCCCAATGTAATCATATTTCCAGTTGGACTTTTTAAACTGTAAGGTTGACCATTTTGAATTATTTTATAGTGCAATTCAAACTAATCAATTTATTGTGGGTCTGTCTAACAAACTAATCAATTTATTGTGGGTCTGTACCCTTTTTGGATGCATCCGGCCAAGTGTGCCAGTGATTAAATTTTTATCCAAATTTATCTTTTTTATATAAAAAAGTATCATATAATCATTTTTCATCGCAGCGCTCAGAGTTGGGAACAAAAACTTTTTGCAAGTATATTGCTTAAAAGGTCTGTCTTGTAACACATGGCCCGTGGAGAATCACAAAGTACATCTGGATCTCGCCAATTGCTCTGTTGGGAATCTTCTGCCTTTGGAGGAATTGTGAGTGCCTACTTCAGTGGTTAACTTGTGGATACTTATGGAGTAAGGTTTGTCCTGGATCGTGTACCACTTAAGCTGGTCGCACCCTATTGTTTTTGTAGTTCACTCCACTGATGAAAGTATTCCTGTAAAGACGCAGACTTGTCTTCATCTTCATGTTACAGCATTTTTACCCCTGACGACATCTGCTGTTGCAGTTCTTCTTGTAAATGAACATCGCATACCTTATGGAGAAAGTACTATCTTACTCTCTGGTTCAGTTTTTCTTTGAGAGCTCTAAGCAGCATGTCAGGCAGCTTTGGACTTCAGGAAAAGCAACCAAACATTTTTCTTATTTTTATTGCCAACCTTGTTTATATTTCTTTGGCAAGCAACACCGCAGAGTCAGATTCTGCTATGTTTTTTTCTTCATGTATGTATGAAGTCTTTTTGAGTGTATCAATCTGTGATGGATCTGTCATATTCATGGCATATTCAGTTACTATCTGACTCGTTGCATTGGAGTTTCTTTTGCAATCGAATTACTTAAGCTTTTCATGGACTGGAAAACTTGCCTCTTCCAAGGTCCCATGTATGTAGATTCCTGGAAGCTATACTAAAAGCAAAGACATAGCCTCCAAGCACGAGTTGGTTCATGCAAAGCACAATCGAAACAGAATAGGTAGTAGTGCGAGATGGCTATAAAAGTCTAGGATTCATCATTTTCCTTTTAGAACTGGCAGTACAAAGGATGGCCATTAGCAACTCTATAACATAGCGGATCAGGAATAGCCGCATTTGCGCAGTACTTAGTGTAGGGAGGTGGATCTTAGTTCTGTATTGTCTTATGGGTTTTATAGCACAAATAGTTTGATGTCACACACTAGGTACACAGCTGAATACCTTTATACATAGCATGTATTAAGTGGGGTTTTCCAGAGAATAATTATACATAGTATGATAAGCTGGGAAGAAGAGAGCAATGTGGTCTGGTAATGCTTGGAATTACGGAACTTTTAGGTAACTACAATCACTGCGGGATGCTATAACAATAACAAGAACCAATGTGCGACAGCTGCAGCAAGAAGTTAAGCTGTATGACATTCTGATAGAGCAGGTGAATACTCACAAAGCAGTCATTTTTATTTTTGTATCTTTTACCTGTTTTATTATAGGATTGAAGGAACATAGGAATTTTTGAATAACCATACTAAAGTCAGATATATGGAAACCTTAAGGGCCAGCCTTGTTTTCTCTGGCTTTTCAAAACTAGGAAATGTGAAAACCCCCATATTTTTAAAAATAACCATAATTCATTTTATTGACCATACTATTTTGTATGATTCAGATTGGTTACCTTGAGCAATGGCCTGTACTAGAAGAAGAATGCAAGGATACATTAGTTGAGGCAACGGAGGCTCTTAAAGCAACAACGCTTCGCCTTCCAGTTACATCTGGGCACATGTGAGTGGTCAACACAAAATAGTTTGCTGGATTTCCAGTTACCTCGTCTTGAACTCAGAAAAAGTTCTTTTTATTTTTCTAGGATATACTGACATTGCATGAACAGGCTGACGAAATTGCCATGAGGAATGCTATAAGCTCAGCCGTTGATGTTATGCAAGCTTTGAGTTCCTCTATTGACTACGTGCAATCAAAGGTTAGATTTTTAGTTTTCAGTTCTTCAACAGTATATTTACTCTGATAATTTGGAACTTCAAAATCGTTGGTGTAAAGATGGTACTTTGCTGCTTCTTATTGATGGACATGCTTGCCAGGTCGAAGATAGGACATCTTTGGTTTCTGAACTTTCGGTTATGGCAAACAGACAAGAACAGAGATCGCCCTTGATCAGTGCAGAGCTCTTAGCTACGGCAGCAAAACTGCAGGTAATTTTTGGATTACTGTCAGGTCAAACCTTCTATTCCCATCCCTCAGCTTCTATTCCCAGACCTAGCTGATCACCCGGAATTCACATCTCTATCCCTATCATCTCAATAATTCACATTTTACAGTTTTCCCACTTAGCTCTCTAAATTCCAACAAAACCTTGGCACTCCAGACCCTAGTTGACTGAAAAGTACTGCAAATCTATAGACACAGGTGCAAACATGTAAACTCGCTAAAAACACATACTTTCATCGCTCGATGTAGACAGTAGTAAACATCCATAATCCATCCATATATGGTACTTTTGTTGGAAAATGTTGAGATTCAAAACTCAATCACAGAAATCGTGCAAAAGTAATGCAATACAAGACAAATTCAGAGTGAGTTTTGTCTTTTAGTGCACATCACTTTAGCTGTCTTTTGCATGGATTTTTCTTGATTCATGAGTTGAACTCAACTAAGCACCGAAGTATTACATATATGGACTCTACTCAATCATTATGGCATGTGTGCACCGTTTTAATTCTTTTCAAGTGATAGATGTTGCACCGAAAACATGGCATGTTTGCACCTAATCCTATAGGCTGGCCATAAATACATTACAGCTATTCCAGGTTGGATTACTACTCAGTACGCCAAAAGCAGTACTGTCAGCGAGCTGCTGAACATTACTGCATCCGGGTCCCAAGTCTGCATATACTGGTTCGCTTGCCTTGCCATGCAACTCATAATACCATGTTTTGGAATGGTTTGCTCCTTGTGCGCTGTGCCTGGACCGTGGTACCACGACAAAATTCCGGTAGGAATCCGTCCATTGTTCTGGACCATTTGCGGCGGCAATTTGGCCGAGATCGGCTTTGCCCTCCGGCGTCCTGGACTCAAGTGCTGAATTTTCAATCAACGGTGCATATCTCGCAAACAACAAAAACCCGGACCTTCTTATATGTAAGATACTAGTGGGTTATTGGCATGACATCTCTTTTTGGTCCGGGTGCAGGAGACACATGCCCAACTTCGCACGCATCTGATGCAACTGCGGCAGAGATCTGCAGGATGATGAACTGTGGCGGAGATGAAGAGGCTTACCATGGTTTTAACAACATGCCGCCAACATCAGCATACTGAAAGCATGCTCCTACCAAAAGTAAACAGGAATCTGTAGAGATAGGAGTTACAGATCATGCATACTGCACATATACAACCATACACGTCCTCTGCATTTCTGCAAGTCAGCCCAATAGCACCGAGCGACTCACCGTGCCCACAAATTATCTCGTACAGAAAAAGGGTAAATGATTTTCACCTTACTGTAGTTCTTGTTTAT